>PVJH01008501.1:0-82867 GCA_004026705.1 Nesogale talazaci | reverse complement strand
GGTGGAGGGAAGGTGGGTAGAGAGACGGAACCAACAGCAAGGATATATACACAAGCTCTTATTTGAAGGATGGGCATCAAAGGAGTGGGTTGGGGGAGAGGTCGGGCAGTGTACGATATGACAAAACAATAACAATGTATAAACTATTGAGGGTTGGAGGGGAGGAGAGACCAGGGGAAGAGGGGAAGGAATGGATAAGGCGATACTGGGGGCTAAAGGGAAAAAGGTGGACGATTGGAGAACAATAATAGAAGTGGACATGTGAGGGTGCTTGACGAGTTTGCTTATTTATATATTGTGAAAAACGATGTATGAGTCCCTAATATAAAATGATTGAAAAAAAAATAAAATAAAATGAAAAAAAAAAGAGTGTGGGAGAGACCATTCAGACAGGATGACACGCCTTTGATTCAGGGAAAATGGGCAGAACAGACACCTACTTTGAATAAAGCAGTACTGCATGCTGGATATTGCAGCGCTCTTGGTTTATTGCTTCTCTCAATCTCGCTAGAGAAACTGGATCAATGTTTCTCTGGGATGATTTGATGGCCCCAGTAGAAATTTAAATTCACATAGATTCCTCCTCCATCATCTTCTTTTTCATCAACAGATATCAAATTTGGATGCAGTGTGGTAGTCCGGGTACAGCAGAGAAACAGATTCATAAAAAGGCATATGGAGAAAGGTTTATATACAAGAGGAATGGAACATTGAGAATGCATCCCAATCCAGTCCAGTCCAAGGTCATCAGTCCGATATTAACCCATATGCCTGGTACCAGTCTATAAAGTCTCCTTCCAACTCACAAAACACATGCAATGACACCAGGACAATCACAGGTCAGTGGGTGCAGTCTTGTTTATCCAGTGGTGGTAAAAGTATCCCAGTGCTGGCAGGGGTCTCCCCATGGCTCCTTGTTTCCAGGGCTCAGAGTGCATCAACATTATCCATTGGTGGTAGAAGCATCTCAGCGCTGCTGGCAGGGATCTCTCAGTGACTTCTCTGGCCTCAAAGATCTGTTTCCATGAGAGTAAGCCCACGTGGCTTCTCCTCCATCATCTCCAGTTCCTAGGATTCAGGGTCTATGCTGCCATCTTGTCTTGTCAGTAGAGCGTCTTCAAAGATCTGAGACTAGTCTCTCACCTCTAACCGTGAAATACTGCGACACTTCCCAAAATTCTCAGGAGAAAGCTATATACACACAGAGACTTCATTGGCTATCTCCAATTGACAGGCTAAGGTCCACCCCTACACTCCCAGTGCTGAAATTGACATGGATCAGTGACTGCCATATACAGTGAACCTGGAAATGGCCCATCCTCAAGCTTAGCAAAAGCTTGCTTTCTCAGGGTGCTCCAAGTCCACAGGTAGCAATGGAGATACTGCTTAAAATCAGATCTTCCTTTTTGACACCTACTCAGTCCTGGGGCGAAGATAGCCAGTTTTCTAAGAAGGTAGACAGTATGGAAATCAAATGTCCCTGACTACAGTCACACAGGACAAGCTTCTGCCCACAACACACAATGCTCATTGATGACCAAGTGGTGACCAAGCAGACGACTTATCCAAGAGAATAACTTGGAAAGGCAACATTGTCAAAGCACATGCTGGTCATCCACAACAGCAGAAAGGATAGGTTCGGAAGCCCTGGAAACAAACAGGAGACCCGCTTATCAGGTTTCTTTCCCTTCTCCCCCTCCATTCTGTTTCATGTCTTTAGTTTCCATTTAAGAAATAATATTGAGACATGAGTAGTTTCAAGGAGAAATAACAAGGATTTTCCACGAAGAATAGTGACAAAATGTACCCTGGGACAAGTATGCCTGAAATAGAAATTGTGTTTATGGGCAGACCCCAGTCTGCTTTCCAGTCTCATGCTGTCACTTTGGGTTATTTTCGCTCTAGCCACTGAAGAGGTGAGCTGAAAAGCAAGCGACCAAGAATGAAGGAGGCAGGGGATGAAAATGGCAGGCTAGATCCCCGGGAAGCCAGGAAATGCAAATGCACACACACCCTATCTATACAAATCACAAATCATGTTTCTTTCTTTAAATATACAGAATACTACCCCAGAGCCAGAAAGTTTCCATGAGTCCTCCGCTGTGAGCAAAGGAAGAAGTCAGAAGTGTTGCTGCCTGGTGTTAGTGAGTGGACTTAAAAGAGATGGATGGTTCTCAGTTCCTCACCTAAGTATCTGGACTCCCTTCCCCTCCTTTTTGTTCTCCACCCATTGGTCATCATTAGTACACTTTACCTTGACTGCCAGGAAGTGTGGCGCCGAGTACCCTCCATTAATCAAGCAACAGATGGGGAATTAGGGCCCATGAGTCCAGAATTCTTTCTTTCTCTCCCCAGAGATTTATGTTCATTAACCAGAAGGGAGTGTTATTGGGAAATGATCATGTGCTAATAAGCTGTACAAATGGTGAATATTTGGGATGTGTGTGTGTGTGTGTGTGTGTGTGTGTGATTTAGTGTCTTTAAACAGCCAAGCAGAGTATTAACTCTATACTTTCCAAATGACTTTTTGAATGAAGCCTGGAGTAGAAGCTTTGTTTAATCTATCAGTTCTATTCCAATAACTGCTTTCCCTGAAAATGCCTTAAGAATTTATTAGCATTTGACTACTTATAGCAAGATTGATAGTTCAAATCCACCAGCTAATTCAAGGGAGAAAGATGAGACTTTCTCCCCCTTCACAGATTTATAGTTTTAGACTGAGTCATAGTCAATTTAATGGAAGTGATTAGTTTTATACACATATATATATATATATATATATATATCACCATTTTCAAAACATTTTCTTTCTAATTGAACCCTTGGTATCAGTTCCTCATTTCCCCCTTCCCCCCACCCTAACCTTCCTCCTTCATGAAGCCTTGATAATTTATAAATTATTTTTTCATGTTTTACACCTACCATTATATCCCTTCACCCACTTTTCTGCTGTCTATCCCCCTGTGAGGGGGTTATAAGTAGATCATTGTGATCAGTTCCCCCTTTCTCCCCACACCTTCCCCTACCCCTCCTGGTATGGCTACTCTCATTATTAGTCTTGAGGGGTTTATTTGTCCTGAATTCCCCATGTTTCCAATTCTTATCTGTACCCATGTACACGCTCTGATCTACTCAGATTTGTAAAGTAGAATTGGGGTCATGATAGTGGAGGTGGTATTAAAGAACTAGATGGGGAAAAAAGAACTAGAGAAAGTTATAAGTTTCATTGGTGCTATACTGCACCTTCACTGGCTTGTCTCTTCCTTGTGACCATTCTATAAGAGGATATCCATTTGTCTACAGATGAGCTTTGGATCTCCACTCTGCACTCCTCCTCACATTGACATGATTTTTTTTTGTTTTAGGTCTTTGCTGCCTGATAGCTGATCCCATCAACACTTCAGGATCACATAGACTGCAGTGATTCCTCCATGTGGACCATGTCACTTCTCAGCTAGATGGCCACTTGTTTATCCTCAAGCCTTTAAGACCCTAGACTTTATATCTTTTGATAGCCAGGTACCATCAGCTTTCTTCAATACATTTGCTTATGGAACCATTCTATCTTCAGTGATCGTGCTGTGAAGGCAATCATCATGAAATGCCATGGTATTAGAACAAAGTGTTCTTGCATTGAGGGAATACTTGAGTAGAGACCCAATGTCTTTCTGCCATCTTATTATTTAGCATATAAATATATGCACATAGATCTATTTCCCTATCATTATATATGAATATATTTACATATATACATGCCTGTATTTTGACCTCTATGAAAGTCCTGTGTTTCCTAGTTCTTTCTTCTAAATATTTTTTAAAAATCATTTTATGTGGAGGGGTCATACAATTCTTTGTTTTTTTGGGAGGGTATCACTGCCATCTGGTGGTCGTGGGAGCTACCCAGCGCTGCTCCTGAGAGCCGCCACTGGATTGAACCACCAAGCCCGCGGGCTGCAGTCCCACACTCAACCACTTACGCCACCAGGGCTCATCCCGGGTTCATACAATTCTAACATCAATTTATACATCCATGCATTGTACATTATACATCTAAGCACATTTGTTGCCATCATCACTCTCAAAACATTTGCTTTCTACTTAAGTCCTTGGTATTAGTTCCTCACTATCCCCATGTGTTCATCCAGGTAGACTAGAGAAACAAATTCATAGACATGATTATGGATATCAGGGAAAGGTTTATATACAAGAGGAATGAAACATTGAGCAAGCATCCCAACCCAATCCAGTTCAGTCATAAGTCCAATATTATCCCATATGTCCTATACCAGTCTATAAAGTCCCCTTCTGACTCAAGAAGTCACAGGCCAGTGGGTACAGAATCTTGGTGCTGGCAACAGTACCCTCCTGGCTCTTCGTTTCCAGGTCTCAGGATCCATCAACAGTATCCATTGGTGATAGAAACATCGCAGTGCTGGCAGGGGTCTCTCTGTGGCTTTTCTGGCTTCAGAGATCTAGTTCCATCAGGAAAAGGCCGTGTAACTTCTCCTCCAGTTCTTCCGGTTCCTTGGACACTGCCATCTTGTCAGTAGTTCGTCTCTCAGAGACTGAGAGACAAGGCTCTCTTCTCCAATTGAGAAATACCTGGAGACTTCCCAGAAATCTCAGAAGAAAATCATGCCCATGCAGAGGCTTCATAAGCTACTCATTGGCTATCTTCAGATTATCAGGCTAGACTCCACCCCTACATTCCAATCATGTAATTGACACCATAAATACATAACCGCCACACACCCCCTCCTCACTCTTCCCTCCTTCATGAACCCTTGATAATTTATAAGTTATTATTTTGTCATATCCTACACTGTGTGATGCCTCCCTTCACCCACTTCCCTGTTGTTCATACCTCAGGAAAGAGGTTATATGTAGAATTTCATAATTGGTTCCTTCTTTCTACCCCACCTTCCTGGTATCGCCACTCTAACCACTGGTCCTGAAGGGATCACCTGTTCTGAATTTCCTATGTTTCCATATCCTATCTGTACCAGTGTACATCTTTTGGTCTCATCAGCTTTGTAACATAGAATTGGGATCATGATAGTGGGGGGCGAGGGGGAGTATTTTAGAACTAGGGAAAGTTATAAGTTTCATCATTGGTACACTGCACCCTGACTGACTCATCTCCTCCCTGAGACCCTTCTGTAGGGGGATGCCCAATTGTCTAGAGATGGGCTGTCTCCATCCCATGCTCCCCCTCATTCACTATGATAGATTTTTTGTTCAGGCTTATATCATTATAGATGAGGGAGAGTACAGATTGGGGACCCAAAACCCATCAGTAGGTGAAGGGTCATCCCCTTACAGAGGGGTTGTAAGGGAGGAGATGAGCCAGTCAAAGTACAGTGTGGCAACAATGAAATATCCAACTTTCCTCTAGTTCTTAAATGCTTCTTCCTACCCACTATCATGATCCCAATTTTACCTTACAAATTCAACTATACCAGGGGATGTAAACTGGTACAGATAGGAACCAGATACATGGGGAATTCAGGACAGATTATCCCTTCACGACCAGTGCTAAGAGTGGTGATTCCAGGAGGGTGGAGAGAAGGTGGAGTAGAAAGGGGGAACCAGTTGCAGGGTATGGCCAAGAAGGAAGTGGGTGAAGGGACACATCAGACAGTATACAATATGATAAGATAATGATAATTTGTAAATTATTAATGGCTCATGGGGGAGGGGGAGTGAGGATGGAGGGGAAAACAGGGAAGCTGATACCAGGGTCCTAAGTGGAAGGATGATGTTTCTAGAATGATGACAAAAAAAGTGAAATTGCGGCCTGCGTATAATTGATGCATGTACTGATCATGATAAGAGTTGGATAAGTCCCCAATAAAATTATTTTTTAAAAAGCTCTTTTGGTCTTTGATGCCTGATTCCATCGACACCTCGTGATCACACAGGCTGATGTGCTTCTTCCATATGGACATTGTCGCTTCTTAGCTACATGGTTGCTTGTCTATCTTTAATCCTTTAAGACCCCAAATGTTATATCTTTTTAAAAATAATTTAATTGGGGGATCATACAACTCTTATCAAATCAATACATTCATACATCTATTATATGCAAAGCACACTTATACATTTGTTGCCATCATTCTCAGAATCTTTTCTTTCTATTTAGGCCCTTGGCATTAGCTCCTCATATTTCCCCTACCTCTCTGTTCCTCCCTTCCTCATGAACCCTAAATAATTATAAATTATTATTATTTTGTCATATCATACACTGTTATCACTACCTGAGTGAGGACGTTAAATGCAGATCCTTGCAATAAGTTCCCCCTTTCTGCTCCACCTTCTCTCCACCCTCCTGATATCGCCACTCTCACCATTGATCCTGAAGGGATCATTTGTCCTGAATTCCTCATGTACCTCATCCCTTTGACCTCTAATGGTCACACAGACTGATGTGCTTCCTTCATGTGGGCTTTGTTGCTTCTGAGCTGAATGGCCGCTTATTTGCTTTCAAAGCTTTAAATCCCCAGGTGCTATATATTTTGAGAGCCAGGCACCATAAGCTTTTTTCACCACTTTTGCTCATGTACCCATCTGTCTTCAGTAATTGTATTGGAAAGGTGAGCAACATGGAATGCCAATTTAATAGAACAAAGTGTTCTTGGATTGAGAAAGTCTTTGACTGGATGACCAATGCCCATCTATTGTCTTAATACTAACCCTATAAATTATATGTATGTAGATCTATTTCCCCATCATAATGTATAAATATATTTACCTCTGTACATACCTGTATTTATATCTCTATCAATCCCCTTGGGCTCTCAATTCTTTCCTCTATTTCCCTTTAGTTTCCTCTTGTCCCACTATTATGCTCAGCCTTCATTTGGTTTCTGATTTTGGATCACTTGCTGTTCCCTTATCCCTGAGTTGGTCAACACCACCTCCTTTCACCCACCTTCCCATCGTCCATGTCCTCCTGGAACCATAAGTCCTATGTTTTCTCCTCCAGACTGTTCATGCAGCTTATTTTATGTAGATAGACTTGCATAGTTAATAAATGAACAAAAAACACAAGACATCACAAGATAAAGTGATAAAAGAAAACAAAGTGATGACAGCAACAACAAAAAAACAATGTCCAGAAAAATATATAGTAAACAAGTAAAATAATAATAATAATAATAATAATAATAATAAAAGAAAAACCTGTAAATAGTTCAAGGTCTATTCGTTGACCTCCAGGAGTATCCCTGGTTGAGTCTGATGGGGTGCCACACAAAGAATATCCTTGGCACTCCCTCAGGAGCTCCATGCTCTGCTCACTCTGCTGTACAACATTAGTGTTTTGCCTTGGTGTTGTGGGGTCATACAATCCCAACCCCACTTCTCCATTGTTGTCCTGATGGGGCCTTAGGTCAGTCAGGGATGCTGTGTTTCATAGTGGAGCCAACCATATGGCTCTGTCTATGCATTTGTTGTTTTGAGTGGGGATATCATCCTGAAGGCTCAGTGAGCCAGGATGCCCTCCGCTCTCTCTTCCTCCCCCTTGATTTGCTCTCCTGTGCTCTAGTCAGACATGCCCCTCTCCCTGAGCTACAGCTTTAGTACTGTCCTCCAAAGCAAACTTCCCTGGTGGGTGGGGCGACTGTCCACATAGTTGGGATTGGAACTGGGACTCAGACCACTGGCTCCCCACTCAAAACCTTCACACTGTATCCACATCCTGGAATACTGGTTTTAAGTTCAGTCCCTCTTTCCCTGTGGAGATATAAACAATACATTCCCTTGGGTGGGTTAATACCCCATTTCCCCTCTATACATTACCATCATCCTGCCTTATACCCCTCAGTGGGCTACTACATGTAGCCCTGGATTTGGTCTGACCTGACCCTTGTCATACTACTTGGGCTTCCCCCAAAGAATTTCTGTATAGAGCAGCTTTTTCTCTATGCCCCTTTTGCATTTTGTTTTGAAATTTACCTTAGAGGATTCGAGTTGTACTTGTTCTTTTGTGATTGGCTTACTTCACTTAGCATAATTTCCTCCAGTTTTCCCCATGTGGCGATGTGTTTCATGCATTTATCATTGATTTTCAGAAATACATGGTACTCCATTGTATGTATGTACCACAGCTTTTTAATCTATTTGTAATTTTATGGTAATTTGGGTTGTTTTCAACTCCTTACAATTTTGAACTGTGCTCCGATGAACATTGGAACACAGATGTCTGACTGTGCTTTATTTCTTGACTCTTCTGGGTATATTCCCAGTAGGGGGATGGCTGGGTGGTATGATAGCTCAATTTCCATATGTTTTAGATATCATCAAATTAATTTCCATAGTGCCTGTACATACCTATAGGTCCATCAGCAGTGCATAAGAGTTCCTATCTCCCCACAGCCTCTTCAACACTTGCTGCTTTCTGTTTTTTTGAATTGGGCTATCCTTGAGGGTGTTAGGTGGTATCTCATTGTTGTTTTGATTTGCATTTCTCTTATGGCTAATGATCGGGAACGTTTTCTCATATGTTATTTGGCCATTTGGATTTCTGCCTCTGTGAAACTTCTGTTCAGGTTCTTTGCCCACCTCCTCAGTGGGCAGTTAGTTTTGCTATTTTTTGGAAGCTATCAGGGTATTGTAGATTTTAGTAATAAGGCCTTTATCCAATTTGTCATTGCTAAAGATGTTTTCCCATGAGCATGGGATATTCTTCCATTTGTTGAGGTCATTCTTGGTTTCTTTGAATAGTATTCTGTAATTTTCCTCATATAAATCTTTTGTTTGTTAGTATATCCCTAGATATTTCAATTTTTGCTTGACTATTGGTCTTATCTGATGTGCACAGCAGTCTGATAGATTTCCATTTGTTCATCTTATATCCTGCCACTCTGCCATGCTCCTTCATTTCTTCCAGTACTTCCCTTGTGGAACTTTTGGGATTTTCCATATATAAAATCATATCATCTGCAAATAATGATAGTTTCACCTTTTTCTTCCCCAAGAAAATACCTTTGATGCCTTTTCTTTGACCTATGCTGTTAGCTAAAACCTCCAGTATGATATTAAATAAGAGTGGGGACAAGGGGTTTCCTCGTCCTGTCCCCTTTTTCAGTGGGATTGTGTTAGTCTTCTCTATTGACTATCACATTGGCTGTTGGTTTTTCATATATAGCTTGCATTGTCTTCAGGAGTTTTCCTTCCATTCTTGTCTTCACCAGTGTCTGAAAGAGGAATTAGTGTTGAATGTTGTTGAAAGCATTTTCTGTATCTATCGATATTATCATGGGGATCTTAAAGTTTTTCAGTCAATGTGGCAAATGATACTAATGGTCTTTCATATGTTGAACCATCCCTATATCCCAGGTATGACCCCCACTTGTTCATGGTGAATTATTTGTTTTAAATACTTTTGTATTCTGTTGGCCAGTATTTTATTAAGGATTTTTTGCATCAATATTCATTAGGGATATCGGTCTGTAGTTCTCAATTTTTGTGGGAACCTGTCCCAGTTTTGGTATCAGTGTTATACTCGCTTTATGGAAGGAGTTTGGGAGTTTGACATCTTTTTTCATGTTTTGGAAGTTTGTGTAGGATCAATGTCAATTTTTCCCTGAATGCTTGGTAGACTTCTCCTATAAAGCCATCTGATCCCGGGGACTTTTTGTTGGTAATCCCCTTATAATCTTGTCTTTTTTTTTCTATTGCTATGGGTCTGTTGAGATTCTTGATGTCCATAATCTACGCAGGTACTGTTTTTCCAAGAATGTATCTATGTTTTCCAAGTTGTTTAATTCATTGGAGTACAGTGCTTTGTAGTACTGTATAATTATCTTTTGATTTCATTAGCATCAGTTGTAATAGCCCCTCATTCATCCCTCATTCTGGCTATTGAAACCCGTTCCCTCCTTTCTTTGCTTAAGTTTGCCAGTGGTTTGTCGATTCTGGTTACCCTTTCAAAGAATCAACTTTTAGCAGCATTATTTTTTCCACTGTTTTTAAATTTTCCCTGTCCTGAAACTCAGCCCTGATTGCTATTATTTCTTTTCTTTTGCTATTTGTAGTATTGCCATACTGACTCTGCTCTAGTTGTTGTGAATTTCATGCCAGCATATCAATTATGAAGCACTCTTCTTTTTTCATGTGTGCATGTATTGCTTTGAAACTTCATTTTGCTGTGTCCCATAAGTTTTTGTATGTCGTGTTTTCATTCTCCTTGGCTTCCAGAAATTTCCGAATTCCATTTCTGATCTGGCCTAGTATGCACTCCTTTCACAATTGAGAATTATTCATCCTACAATTGTTTGCTCTTGTTTTCTTCATCGTCTTTTTGTTGATTTTCAGCCTATGGCACGGTGTTCAGAAAGAGAGGTTTGTAAGATATCAATTTGCTTAAATTTATGTAGATTTGCCTTCTGCCTCAACATGTGGTCTATCTTCGAATATGTGCATTGTGGACTTGAAAGGAATGTGATTTTTTTGTATTTGGATGAAATGCTCTGTAGATAGCTATCAAGTCAAATTATCTAATTATAGTGTTTAACTCTCTAGCCCCATTGTTGAGTTTCTTTCCTGGTGATCTATCTTTCTCAGAGAATGGTGTATTGGGTCACCCACTATAATTTTGAGGCTGTGATTCCTTTTTCATCTTTTAGAGTGTTTGGATGATATATTCAGTGGTCTCTCATTCAGAGAATATATGTTTAAAATTCTTATTGGTTCATTGTCTACCATTCTCTTGATTATTATCTATTGTCCCTCCTTATCACTTTTTATGGTTTGCACTTTGAGGTCAATTTTATTCGAGATTAGGACTGCTACCCCTGTATTTTCTGAATTATTGTTTGCTTGGTATGTCTTTCTTCAGTCTTTGATTCACAGTCTACTTTTGTCTGTTGTCTTTTTTTTCTCAATATCCTTGCTTTTTCTTTTCTTAAAAAATATAGATTTTATTGGGGGGTCTTATGACACTTAATACATCATTTGTATTAAGCATATTTGTACACATTTCCACATTCATCTACATTATCTACTCAAACCCCTCCAGCATAAGTTCCTCTTCCCCTCTTTCCTCTAGTTCTTTATTTTTTAAATTCCAACTCCCCATATTTCCCTTTCCCACTTTTCCTCTCCCATGAACTTCCAATAACTTACAGATAGTTATTGTCTCTTTATATCTTACACTGTCTAATGTGTCATTCACTCACTCCCCCCACACCCCAGAGAGGAGGTCAAATGTAGATCTGAGAAATTTGTTGCTCCTTTCTACTCCACCATCCCTCCACCCTCCCAGTGTCACCACTCCATGCTAGTCTCAAGGATTATCTATCCTAAATTTTCACATTTTTAACTCCAGTGTGCATCCCCTGGTCTAGCCAAATCTGTCTGGCAGAATTGGGATAATGATTGTCGGTGGTAGGGTGCATTTGAGAACATTTTATTGCTACTACACTGCACCTACATTGGCTCATCTCCTTGCTACAACCCCTCTGTAAGAGAATGTCTCTTCACTTATCAATGGGCTTTGGGTCCCCAATCTGAACTCCCCCTCACTAATAATGATATATTTTTAGGTCTTTGATGCTTGATACTGGATCCCTTTGACACCTCGTGGTCATACAGATTGTTGTGCTTCTTCCATATGGGCTTGCTTCTTAGCTAGATGACCACTTATTCACCTTCATGTCTTTAAAACCACAGACGCAGATCTTTTTATAGCCAGACACAATCAGCTTTCTTCACCACATTTGCTTATGCACACATTTGTCATCAGGAATCATATCAGGAAAGTGAGCATATAATGTTATGATTATTAGTTCTAGAAATCTGGTAATTGATCCCTTGGGTATCTCTTGGTCCCATAAGCTGGTGTACTTCTTCCATGTCGGTTTTGTTGCTTCTGAGTTGGATTGCTGCTTGTTTACTTTCAAGCCTTTAAGACCCCAGACATACATGTTTTGATAGCCGGGCACCATCAGCTCTCTTCACCACATTTGCTTATGCACACATTTGTTTTCTGTGATCATGTCAGGGAGCTGCACATTATGGAATGTCAATGTAATAGTTCTTTCTTTTCTCAACTTCCCCAGTTCTTTTCTCAATTTCCCTATACCTCCTCCCATCCTATCATCACACGCAACCTTCATTTTGGTTTCAATATTGTCTCCCTATTATAATCCCTATCAGACCTTCCAAACCCACCCACCCCACCACCGATCCTGAACCGCATGCTACTTCCCCATCCCTGGATCAGCCACAGTCCCCCTCCTACATCCACTCTGGTACCATCATTCTCATCGTCCCCACCCCTAGACTCCCCATCCATCCTACCCCATCTAGATAGATCTGTAGAGAAAATAACATACTCAATAAAAAGGCATCCTATAATGAAACAAAGAAAAGAAAACAATGAAAGCATCAACAAGAAAACCCCCAATATCTAACATGTAGATGTACATGCAAGAATAATCTTGACCCTGTTTCTCCATTTTTTACCCCAAAATGTCTTGGGTCAGTAATTACATATTGGGGTCAGCATATTTCATATGGCATAATTTCATATGGTCCTCTCATTGTGTTGGCAGTTCTGAGTAGGAATATCACCCCGAAGGCTCGAAGGGCCAGGATGTACTTCATTCTATCTTCCTCCCCCTTGTCTGTAGTCTTGAGGTGTGTCTCCTGTAGGCACCAGATTGATGGCCTGTGTTTTCTACACCAGTCTGCTAGCCTCGGTCTTTTAAAGTCTGAGTTCAATCCATTGATATTCAGGGTTATTATCTCCATTTGTTATTGTGATGTCATCTTATACCTTTTCTGTTGGGTGTTTTCCCACCTTCCTTTCTTATCAGTGTGTTGTCCATATATGTGAGAGGGTTGATCATTCTTGACTTCTTTCCATCCTTAAGCCAATCCTATCATCAGGGCTATCTTCTCTCTCTCTCGCTCTCTCTCTCTCTTTATCCTCTGGATGAGGTTGTTCTATGTGGCAGACACTTATTTATGCTTGATGAGTGCTATTGTTCTGCCCATATTGGGCCAGCAAAGATCTTTTTTTAGGGTTGAGTTTCTTCTAGCGTATTCTTTGATTATTTCCTTGTCTGGGAAAAGTCTTACTTCTCCTTCTGTCTTGATAGATAATTTGGCTTGGTAGAGTATTCTTGGGTTTGTGTTATTTTCCTTCAATTTTTGGAATATACTTCTCACTCACTCCTCTTCCTCATAGTGGCCACTGATAGGTCTGAGCATATTCTTGTTTTGGGATCTTTATATGTGATTTCTTGTTTTTCCCTAGCTTCTCTCAAGATTTTCTACTTTTCTTCAAAGGTGGATAATTTAACTATTATGTGCTGTGGTGAATTCTTGCTGGGATTCAGTCTAGCCAGTGTTCCTTCAGTCTGCTGAATGGTTGCCTGGTTTTCATTCATTAAGCTCGAGAGGTCTTTGTTGATTGTTTGCAGATTACATCTTTGTTGTGTTTTCCTCCAGTAACCCAACTATTGTGATGTTGTTCCTCTTTTTTTTTTGGTTTTGTTTTGTTTTGTTTTGGGCATCACTGCTCTCTGGTGGTGATGAGCGCTATCCAGAGCCACTCCTGAGAGCAGCTGCTGGATTTGAACTGCCAAGTCTGCAAGCTGCAATCCTGCACTCAACCCCTTACACCACTGGGGCTCAGTCCTATTATTCCTCTTTATAGCATCAGACATAGCTCTTATATTTTCTTCAGTTTCTTTGATGATCTTATTAGATTTTTGATTGCTTTTGTTAAAATCTGTTTGGCTATCTCCTAGGTCACTGGTGCACTTTTCTGCTTCCTCCAGTAGATTCGCAAAGTCTGTGAGTCTGCTGTTGTTGTTTTTTTATCTCGTTCCTAAGTTCTTGTGTTTTTCTTTGGTGTATGGACTTTATATCCTCTATCTTTTCATCCTTTTTCTGACTTGTTTCCCCTTTATCCTGTATGACTCCAAGCAACATTCTGAAAATCTCTTTTTTTTTATCTTCTGGCATATCAATGTCTGCTTCTTCTAAGCACTTTGTTAGGTACAGGAAATCTTCTGCTGTGGCCTATTGTTTCTCCTATTATTTCATTGAGGTCATTGGGGTTGATTTCTGTTTGTGTTGCATTGTTTTAGAGGAACCAGGTGCCATTTTCCAGGGAGTTGAAGAGCAATGACTCTCTCTGGGAGACTCATAGAAGTGTGTCTTTGATCTTCCTGTGACTGATTTCACTATGGTATTAGCCTGTCACTTTATCCTCCTGTGGCTCCACTCTTTGCCCAGTGAACCCGTATTCTGTTATTTGGAGGATAAGTTTAATGGTCCTCTCTGGGACTACTGGTTGGATTGCTGTGGACCCACAAAGATGGTATTATACTGTGTGATCTCATTAGAATCTGTGGTAGTGTCACCTACGGCAGCTTGGAGCTCCACAGGTAATGTGTGGAGTTGCCACAGAAGCCTTGTGGGTTTCCTACTTTTGTGTAGAGCACCATGGATAGTGGGTGAAATTGCCCTGATCAAGTAGATGACTGTGGAGTTTGGGCATTGGTTCCCGCAGCAGCATGGAACTTAGGCTAGTATTGTCTGAGACCATGTGAGGCACTGAGGCATGTGGGAGGAAGTTCCCTCAGTCATGTGCGACCATGTAGAACAGATAAGTTTTCCCCTTGTCAAACAGGCAGGGATTCCCCTGGAAGAAGTTGGGCGGAATACTCCTCTGGTGTAGGATGGTTGAACTTCTCCAGCCTCAGGCTATACTGCACAGGATGGGTTGCTCCCTGCTGGGTGTAGCAGGGACAATTACTCTAGGCTAAAGGGAGTGGTCTGGAGCTCCACGATGGTGTGTGAACCAAAATGGAGGAGACCAAATGAAAAACACCAAAGAACCAAGCCTGCTGAAACTGTGGTGGGATCGAGAGAAGAGAGGGAACAAAAAGTAGCTTTATAGCTCAGCCCCAATCCCCTTCCCATGGGGCTGCAAGGGTTTAATGGCTACCCCATACTGGTGGTAAGCTGTGGCTCTGTTGAGATAAAGCCCCTGTGCTAGTTCCAATTGATCTCGGCTATGGCAGAGACAGTGGCAAGGCTAGTGTCAAGCACTAGCTGACCTTCACTGTGGTAAGTCAAAAGCTCCAGCCCCTCAAAAGCTTGTGGATTTTTCCCGACTTATCTTTATATGCTCCTCCTGCAATATGGCAGTGTTGAATTTCCCTCCTAGTAACTCTCCTAGGCTGATTTCTTTGTTATTTAGTCACCATCTTTCTGGAAGTCAGATGTTATATCTTTTGATAATCAGGCACCATTGGCTTTCTTCACCACTTTTGTTTTGCATACATTTGTCTTCAGTGATGATGTCAGGAAGGTGAGCATCATGAAAGGACAATTTAATAGAATAAAGTGTTTTTTTTTTTTTGCATTGAGTAAGTACTAGAATAGAGTCCTAATGTCCATCTGCTGCCTTAATACTGTTCCTATAAGTATATGCATATAGATCTATCTGCCCATCATCATATATAAATATATTACCTATACACATGCCTGTATTTAGACCTCTACACATGCCATTTGCATCCTATTTTTGTCCTCTATTGCCTTTTACTTTTGTCTTATCCCACTGTCATGTCTAGCCTTCATTCAGGTTTTAGCAATTCCTGTCAGCTATAGTGACCTTGATCAAGTCCTCCTTGCCATCACTTTTAGATCACTTTTTGATCCCTTGTTTCTGGGTCAGCAGACAACCTCCTTCTTTCCTCCTCCTCCCCCTCTCTCATGTACCCCTGGAACCTTCAATACCATTGTTTTATCCTCAAGATTTTTTATCCTAGATATCTTATCTAGACAGTCATTCATAGACATTAAAAAGCACAAAGACAGGACAGGGCAAAACAAAGCAACAAAAGAAAACAACACAAAAACAAAAACAAAAAAACCCAATAAAATTATCTGTAAATAGTTCCAGGTTGTTTGTTAACCTGTAGGAATATTTTTAGGTTTTGTCTAATGGGGCATTTTGATATTCCCCAGTGATTTTGTTGCGTTGCTCCCTTTGCTGTTTTGTTGCATGCCTTTAGAGTTTCACCTTGGTGTGGTGGGGTCAGATTGGGCACAATTCCCACACTGTGTCTCCAGTGTTGTCCTGCACAGAGCTATGTGTCAGGAGGGCAATGCTATGTCTCTTGGTGTCCTGCACTTCGGTCACCAATGTGCTTTGGCTGCTCTGAGAAGGAATATCATCCTCTGGGTTTGGTGGTCCAGGATGTGTTCCAGCCTCTCTCTTTCCCTCTCTGTTTGTTCCTCTGTCCTCCGACACACCCCTCTCCCTGTATCTTCAGTGCTATCCTCTGAAGTGAATTCTTCTGGGGGGAGAGAAGGTTTTTAATGTAGTTGGGATTGGGGTCAGCCACTCACTGGGTTGTATATGGGTCCCTCTTGCTCTACAGGTCTTTTAAATCAGTTTGACTTCCTGTGATGGTTTGTGTGTTTCTGTGATGCCATAAATTTGTCCCTGGTATTTCAAATACCAGAATGATCAGTCAAAGTGAACAGGTTTCAGCAGAACTTCCAAACTAAGAACAGATTACAAAGAAGGAATAGGCTGTCTCTTCAGAGGCATTAGCCACAGAAAAGCTTATAAATAGCAATGAAGATATTGTCAGGCCCTAAAGGCCTAATGGATAGAAGCAGAACATAGTCAGATGTTGTGCCAGAAGCAGAGCCTCCCAGGTGAGGACACTCAAAATCAGAGTGAGGAACAGTTCACTTCTGAAAATAGAGTTAACTATCTGATCCAAATGGAGGGAAGAAAACTTTCAGGCCCTTCATTCATTGATTGAGCATGGCTCAAAATGAGAAGAAACAATTGCAAACATCTATTAATAGTTGGAATTTGGATTGTATGAAATATGTATCTAGGAAATTTTGAATTAATCATAAATGAAATGAAATACACAATGATTGATATTCTTGGCATTGATAGCATGAGTTGAAATGGACTGCTATTAGCCACTTAATATAAAACAAAGTAGTCTACTGTACTGGAAATGACACAATCAGTAGAAATGATGTTGCATTCATCATCAGAAAAGATAGTTCAAGGTCTATCTCATAAGTACAACACTGTCTGTGACAGGATAATACCTATTTGAATACAAGACAATCTACTCAGTGTTCATTCAACTTTACTCACCAAACTAAATCTAGTCATGAAAAGATTGGAGAGTGTCAACATCTTCAGTCTGAAATCGATCAAACATGCAACCAAGATATTTTGACAATTATTAGTGATTGGACTACAAAAATTGAAAACAAAAAGGAATGAACAGTATTTAGAATATATAGAGTTGGTGATAGAAATTTCACTAGTGACTACAACATTGAATTTTGCAATACTAATTTTGCAATACTAATATAGAGTTGGTGATAGAAATTTCACTAGTGACTACAACATTGAATTTTGCAATACTAATACTAATTGAATTTTACCACAACAGACCTTTTTACAGCAACACAAATGGCAACTACCCACATGGTTCAAAATGGATGAAATACACAACTATCAAATTGACTACATCTGAAGGAAGAGACAATTGAAACATTCAATTATCAGTAACTAAAACCAGGCTACAGACTGACAGTGAAAGACTTGCTCCAATGTAAATTCAGCTTGAAGCTGAAGAAGATGAAAAAGAGTTCATGGCCAAAATACTACCTTAAGTCCACCCCACCTGAATTTTGAGAACACCTGAAGAATATATATACGATGAATTCATCACCAATGACAGAGAACCTGATGAATGAGCTGTGGAAGGACATCATCAACATCATTCATGAAGAAAGCAAAAGTTCTTTTAAAAAGAGAGGAAGGAAATAAATGTCACAGTGAAAAACAGAAGAGACACTGAAACTTGCTATTAATCAGAGAGTAATAAAAGGCAAATGGAGGAATGGGTGAACTAAAAAAGCTGAATAGAAAATTAAAAAGGGCATCTCAAGAAGACAAAAGCCAAATACTATAATGGAATGTGGAAATGAGTAGAATTAGAAAACCAAAATAAAGAACACTGAGCATATATTAATGTGAAAGAATGCAAGGCAAAGGTTAAGTCTTGGGATGTAACATTGGAAAATTCTATTAGCAAAATATTGAATGATGCAGGAAGCTTCAAAAGAAGATGGGAAAAAAAACATATGGAGTCACTGTACAGAAAGAACTAGCTGACATTCCACCATTGCAGGATGTAACATATAAGCATGAACTGATGGTGCTGAAGTAAGAAATTCAAGCAGTAGTCAAAAAGATGTCTCCAGGAATGGAGACATTGAAATATTTCAACAAGCTGATAAAGTTCTGGACGCATTCACTCATCTCTGTCAGGCAATTCTGAAGATAGCTAAGTAGTTGGGCAACTGACAAAGTGATCCATTTTTGCACACATTCCAAAGAAAGTGACCCAACAGAATGCTTAAATGATGGAATGATATCATTAAAATCTAATGGAGGTAAAGCTTTACCAAGAATCAGCCAACAATGCTTGCAGCAGTATATTGACAGGGAGCTGTCAAAGGTCCGAGCTGAGTTCAGAAGAAGACTAAAAACAAGAGTAGAGTGACCAGATTTTAAGCAGGACACCATTGACCAGGGTGGGGGTGGGGGTTTTTGATTAAAAATATGGTCTATATGGAGCAAAAAAAATTTTCATAGAATGCAAAAAGTAGTATAGTAATATTTTTATTTTAATTTTAAACCACTGCGGGACATTGTTTAATTGTTAAAAAGCAGGATGTCTGATCACTTTAAACAAAAACCATCATTAGTGATGTCAGATTGGTCTTTGCTGAATGAAAATACAAAGGCATCCTAGAGTGTGGATTATAACAAACTCTGCATATCCTTGACATAATCACAATTCCATAACATTTTAGTGTGCTCATTTGGAACCTGTACATGGATCAAAAGGCAGTTGTGTGACCACATGAGGACATACTGTTTGTTTTATAACCAAGAAATATGTGCATCAAGGTAGTTTCTTGTTATTTATCCAATCTGTATATTCAGATTGAATACATAATCTTACTTCAGAGAAGCTGACTATGCTAAGAAAATAAAGTGGCTTCAGAATTGGAGAAAGGCTTATTGACAATCTTAGATATGCAGATAATACAACCTTACTTCTGAAAAGTTTGGTAGACTTGAAGCACTTGCTAATGAAGATCAAAGGTCACAGCCTTCAATATCCATGTCAAACAAGTTTTAGGTAAGGTGGGGTAGGACAAAAGGGCTGGTGCAGGTATATGTATATGAAAGCATATGTGATGCTGTTGCAGTTGTTGGTCTGTGTTATCACAGTGACCCTGTGTACAGCAGAGTGAAACACCGCCCTGTCCTGGGACATCCTCAATTGTTCTTCTGTTTGAGCCCAATAGTTGAAGCCACTGTATTAACCAATTCTGCAGAGGACTTTCCTCTTTTTCACTGGCCCTCTGCTTTACCAAGTAAGCTGTCTTTCAAGCACTGGTCTTCCCTGGAGAGGAATTCTGTATCAGGATTGGAGCAAGGTCTATTAACAACCCATGATATGTGAATGACACCATCTTGCTTACATAAAGTGAAAAGGACTTGAAATACTTGCTGATGAAGATCAATCATTGCCACCTTTGACTGGGAGTACAACTCAACATAAAGCAAACCAAAGTCCTTGCAGCAGACCCATGGGTACATTCCCAAGGACTTCATCTTTCTTGGATCCATAATCAATGCTCATGGCAGCAGTGGTTGAATTCAAAAGATATATGGCATTAAGTAAATCTGCTGCATAAGAACACCATAAAGCAGTGAAAAGAAAGCTCCTTCTTTGAGGATGAAGATGCTCCTTGGGTTAGTCTGGGTAGACTAGAGAAACAAATTCATATAAAAGCACATGGATATAAGGGAAAGATTTATATACAAGAGGAATGGAACATTGAGAAAGCATTCCGACTCAGTCCAGTCCAAGGTCACAAGTCCAATATTAATCTATATGTCCGATACCAGTCTATAAAGTTTCCTTCCAACTTATAAAGCATGTGCAATGACACCAGGACAATCACAGGGTAGTGGGTGCAGAGTATTGTGTGTCTAGTGGCAGTAGAAACATCTCAGTGCTTCCAGGTCTCTCTGTGGCCTCCCAGGTATCTCAGCACTGGCAGAATTCTCCCCATGCCTTCTATGGCCCCAGAGGTTTGGCTCCATCAGGGCAAGCCCATGTGGCCTCTTCTCTAGCTCCTCCATTCACAGGAATCAGGATCCATCAGTATGCTGTTATCTCATCTTGTCAGTAGTTCACTATCCTTGAAACTCAGTCAAGTTTCCCTTCTCCTATTGGGAAATACCGTGAGACTTCTCAGAATTCTCAGGAGAAAGCCATGCCCACACTGAGGCCTCATTGATTACCCATTGGCCATCTCCAGATTAACAGCCTAGACTACACTCCTAGACTCCCAAATATGAAATTGACATCAAGTACATGACCGCCACACTCCTGGTCCAGGCAATAGTATTTTTCATCGCATCATCTGCGTGGGAAAGCTGGACATCTCGTAAGAACAGCCTGAAAAGAATGTATGCATTTGAATGGCAGTGCTGATGAAGGAGATTGACAGTACCCCAGATCGCATAAAGAATGCGTAGGACTGTCATGGAAGAAGTCCAGAAGTTCCATAGAGGTACCTATCGTGCAAGTTTGTTTCATGTATATGCATACATATATAAATATACAGATTATATAGAAAGAAAACCCCCACCCTCCCTGCTGTGGTTGACCCCTGGATTCAGATTCATTGTGAACCCACGGGACAGACGAAGTGTCACTTCTCCAAGCCTCAGATCTAACCACTCTCTGACTTATACTGTGATAGATTCATTTAGTCTGCTTATGACCCTGATGTAAATGGGGTGGTTTGGGCTCTCAAATGACAAGTCTGCTTTCTTTGACTCAGCAGGCATGGGCTCTACCTTTGGGGCTCTGAGAACTGAGATATTTTTAATGACAATAGATTCCAATATAGGTATTGCTTTGTCCAGGGTCCTTTGCATTCCACTTTGTGTTTTATTCAGCTTCTGCATGATCCACTGATTCTTTCCCACATCTATGGTCTCCTCTGTCTCCATAGTCCACACCTTATTTTTATTGCTAATTCTAGAAAGAATTTCCATTTGATGATCCGCAGTTGCTCCAAGTCTCACTTTAAGTGTGGAGCTTCACTGCTTGTTCTAGATGAAATATGGGAGCATTCCTGCTAGCTTCCCATTTCCAGCACTCAGATGCTCAGAGATGGAGTCTTTCTTGGTGCTTGCGTGCCCTGAGGTTGCTCAGTTTTATAGAGCAAGAGTGGGTGGAATGATAAAGGTCAATGTTGTGTTTGCCTGAAGGAAAAGCTTCTAGGTTGAGTCCTACCCAAAAACCACTTCAAATGTTGAGAAGAAAACTTTGTTGGCTGTTTGTTTCATTCTCCTCATTGCACTAAAACTCACATCCTTCCCATGAGATTTGACCTCTGATTTCACTGTCAGACCCATTCAGGGACAGTATATGCTTGGATGACTTTGTCGTTGTTTGCATAAGCTTCAACTGTGCTGAAGAAGTAGAGATGAATCTAGGTCTCTGGATTTCCATGTCAAGGTTGATCGAATTCTGTGTTCACCAACTTACCTCTGTGCAGGGCACAATTGTGCAATGATTCTTAAAAATCTTGCCAATTGATGGTCCGCGGAGCACACCTGGCCTGCTGGAGAGGATTTCCACATTCCAGCATTCAAGTTCCGAGAACCCTGGATTCTACACCCACTGAGAAAGATGACTCCAGAATCATGAAGACGTAGCTCACCAGGCTGTCACTTACTTGATGACCAATCCAGTAGCCAAATCTCAAGCATTTCCTGCAGAAGTCTCTGAATGATAGTCAAGATTTATGATTATCCAGCAGCTCAGTGCCATTGTGGGCAGATTTATCTTGTGTTTCCTTGATTCCATAAGCATGTCCACACATTTTCTTGTTTACTTCATTGGAATTTACCTCGTGCTTAGCTGTCCGAAGCATTTCCACAGAACAATCAGAATTCTATCTTTTTTTTTTTTTTTGCTTTGGCATCATTGCCCTCTGGTAGGAGTGGGAGGCCTAGCCTTGCTGCTGCTGGATTTGAACCACCAAACCAATGGGCCGCAGTCCCACACTCAACCACTACGTCACTGGGGCTGAGCCCAGAATTCTATCTTTTGTATCGAGAAGGGGAATTTTTTTTAAGCTTTAAAGGTAAAGAATGCAATATGCTAAGGGGAAGCAAAGGTGATGACATTTGCAATACAGACTCCATGTCACACAGCTCTCTTTGCCCAAGTCTCCAAACAAAGTGAAGCCTGGAACGGGCTTCTTGTGTAAACATTTTAACTATTGAAAATTCACTCAAGGACCAGGAGTGCTCTCCATCTGGGGGAACTCTGGTCTCCAGATCTGATCTTGTTCTTCCTTTTAGCTTCCTTTCTTCGCTTTCCCCCCACTCCTCTTATTTCCCCTCCCTCTCTCTTCCTGTACATGACACTTGAGTTCCCTCTGGGGGCAAAGCCTATCTAACATTCATCTAGTCCTTGGCAATGATGACAGCAAAGAAAGATGACCTTGGAATGGCTGCTGGTGCTGCTGACTTGCCTCTGACTCACAGTGACACTTCATACAAGAAAACAGAGCGCCACCCATTCCTGCATCGCCCCACTCGGCATTCCTGTGTTTGGACCCATGTGGCAGCCACTGGGGCGGTCTTCCTCTTTAAAGAAAATTATATAACTTTGATAGTAATAAAATAGGCACTGACCTGTTCTTTTTAAAACACTATATTTAAACTTCTAACAATAACTTTTTTTTTCTTTAAAAGTATTTTTATTGAGGACCCATAGAGCTCTTATTACCATCCATCCATCCATTTGTTGTGTTGAGCACATTTGTACTTTTGTTACATCATCATTTTCTCTTTATCTTATTAAATCATTTGATTGGGGACTTTTTCAAGTCTTATAACACTCCATACATCAATAGTATCAAGTGTATTTGTATATATGTTGCCATCATCATTTTTTAAACATGTATTTTTTAAATTGGGGGATCTTACAATTCTTACCACAGTCCATCCATTCATCCATGTGGCTAGCACATATGTGCATTTGTTGCCATCATCATTTTCAAAACATTTTCTTTCTACTGGAGCCCCTTGGTATCAACTCCTCATGTATCCCTCCCTCCGCCACCTACTTCCCTCCCCTTTGATAATTTATAAATTTTTATTATATTTTATGTTTTACACTCACTGATATTTCCCTTCACCCAGTTTTCTGTTGTCCGCCTCTCAGGGAGGAGATTACAGGTAGATCATTCTGATCAGTTCCCCCTTTCTCCTCCCACCTCCCCCTTCCCCTTGTGGTATCTCTACTCTCATTATTGGTCCTGAGGGATTTATCTGTCCTGTATTCCGTTTCCAGCTCTTGTCTATACCCAAGTTTTCCTGTTTTTTATTGACCTTATATTTTTACCAAGCAAGCTATCATCCTTCCAAAACTGGGCCCTCCTGAGCATGTCCAAAGGGTGTAAGACAAAGTCTCACTATTGTGGCACCAAAGGACCATTCTGGCTGTATTTCTTTGAAGACAAATTGGTTCATTTTAGAGTTCATTTTTTGGGTAGTCACTGGTGAATTGAATACTCTTTACCAACACTATATTTCAAAGGAATCAATTCTTCCTGACAACTTTTAGGATTTTAGCTTTCTTTTTTCAGATTCATTTCATGATATTCCACCTAGTGACAGGAAAGCCTTGGCACTAAATGTCAGCT
Organism: Nesogale talazaci; assembly: GCA_004026705.1. NCBI lineage: Eukaryota > Metazoa > Chordata > Mammalia > Afrosoricida > Tenrecidae > Nesogale > Nesogale talazaci. Next base: position 59,041 of record PVJH01008501.1, on the reverse strand, counting down.
GGTCACTCCTGGCAAACCTCTCTGCAGAAAAGACACTGTGGCCCGGGGCCCCAGTGAGTCAGAGTACAAGAGGAGCCTTGCAGACAGTTGCATGCATTCATGACAAGGAGTGATCCGGCAGGCTCTGCACCTCAGCCAGAGTCCCATCGATCATCAAGACCCCTGTTAGCTGTTGATTAGACTTCCTGGATGTCCGTGATTATATTGCTGAAGGACTCGCAGCACCTCAACCCAGCAGCAATCACTATTTCTGGGCATGTCAACTTCCAAGAGTAATCAAGTCGCAGTGAGAAGAGACCAAGGCTGGTTGGCTCATTTGGAGATACCTTGCAAGGCTTTTTAATTATTTTATATTCTCATTTGCTTCCTGGGGACCTCCAGACCCTCAGTCAATCTCACTGCCTGTTAGTTAATCTGAGAAACAGACGCGGTTCAGCCTGTTGGGACTGCGCTGTGGAGGCCCAGCTGAGAGTGCCTTCTCCCTCTTCCTCCCCCACTGGAGGGAATCTGAGCGCCACTGAGCAGGTTGGAATCTTTCTTTTGCTGAGAAGATTTCAGTTTCTGAGATGATGAAAAATGGCTCGAATTATATGTCTGCTGTAGATCATGTCACACCTTACCTTCTGTAATAGTTGGCCCAGGGTAGGCACTTAGCTAATAATTGTTGGATTGTAGAAAATGGGGATATGATTGTGCACTCCCTATCTGGTCCTCTTGTGCCAGTGCTTCCCAAAGTGGGTGATACCACCCTGGGGGACTAGGCCAATCTAGGGGCGCTGCCAAAGCAGATCCTCACATTTTATCCTAAATTATGTATGAGAGTCAAAAAGTTTAATTGCCTAGCGCTGGGGGTTGGGGAGGGGTGGGAGAAGGAAAAGCCAGTGTGATCACTCTGGTCACTGGGATCTGAATGTAGCTCCTACATTCCTGGAGCACGAAGCTCAAGTCCTGCGTGACACAAGAGACAAGCTCAGTAAGCACAGGTTTCCCCCAGCAAAGAAAGGCAGGTTCATTGACTCCAGTGAAGACAACTGACACAGACAATGAAAAGAAAATTTGCCCTTCACATCTGCCCCCACACAAGATATCTCAGAAATGTCTGTCTTGTGGCAACACTTGGCTTGTTGGGTATTTAGTGTACTCCTATGTTAAATATTGAGTAAACATCATTTAAAAATTTCATCACCTGAGAAAGAAAAAGTAATCTATCAATCAATGCTTACAGGCCACAATTAGGAAGCTGTCAGCCAAAGGGCAGGTGGCCCAGGTGACAGGAAGTTTGAGGAAGACCAGGGGTTCAACTGTACAAAAATCAGGCCAGTTCAAATGCACACACTACACATGGAGTAGAATGTGGAAATGAGCGGATGGAAAAGAATTTGGAAGTGACTACAGATAAAAGACTGAGCAGAAAGAAAGCTACCACCAAATGCCATGGTACCCTCCCCGCTCGCCTCCGCTGCCACCTTCCTGGGGGATTGCTCAGGGGAAGCTGGAATCTACACACCTTTGTAGTTCTAAGACTGTTCCATTTGGAGGAGCCAGGAGGTAACGAAACTGATGGCTCCTGCTGGAGAAAGTCTACTCAGTTAGATCGAGGTAGTACTCAGGAAAGGGGAACTGAAAATAGACTTGCAGCTCTGACCTTCCTTGGCAGGAGTCCCGAGTCCCTGGGCAGAAAGAAATGGCTGGGCTCCTGGGAGGGCCAAGATCGGGATTTACAGTGCTGGTGTCTTGTGGAAATAGAGACCAACTCTTGACTTCTTATGGAAAACCTGAGGGGCTGATCTACTGAAGTCAGTGCACAACTGATGACCAGAGCCCGGGATAGACTTTATCTGACCACTAGGAAACGGGTAAATCAGTATAAAGCCGATGCCTCCCCACAACTCTGCTTCAGGTTGGCCCCCAGGGGTCAGAGTAAGCTGGTGCTCAGTAGGATTTCCATGACTGGCTGGTTTTTCAGAAGTAGATCACCAGACCCTTCTTCCAAGGTGCTTCCAGAGGAATGAAAATCTCTAGACTTTTGGTTCGCAGTTGGGCACCTTAACTCCTTGTACCACTCACGGTCTCTAATAAAAATAGGCAACTAGACTGATAGGCAGGTAGACAACCCCCCTGCTGTTGAGTTGCTTCTGAGTCCTATCAAGCCTATATGGAGATTCTGAAGCAGTAAATCTTATTGGTGAGGACAGCCTCATTATTATCCTTGAGAGCAGGTAGTTGGTTTTAACCCCAAACCTTGTGGTTAGCAGTTCAATGCTTACCTGCCATCACCAGTAGGACAAAAGGACTCTATGAATAGCTATAAAACCAAACCACCCCCATGGCTGTCAAACTGTCCATCTAGAGAAAAGAGTAGAACTTCTTCAGAGGCTTTCCAAAGCTGTAAATATGCCTACCACCTCCACCTCCAAACAAAACAGACTCACTGCCACACCAAGTCAATGCTGACTCACAGAAATGCTGCTGTTTGTAAAATCCTTCTTTCGCCAGGATTCTTAAGTCATTAAGAAGTAATGACTGGAGTCAGAGCTTCTTGAACAGCTATTAAAACATTGAATATTTAAAAATAAAGGTCTCATTTTTCTAATTATATGGATGTTTAGTCATTCTAATTTTAGTCATTAATTTGATAAAAGCATAATTTCAGGAATAGGTACTATCTGTACTATGTTCTATTGAATATTCTTCTTACCTTTGGGTGGGGGTTTCTCAGACAGCACTTTCTACTTTCCTGAGTGTTCGGCATTTCTTTATAGAAATGGTCAACATTGGCCATCGAGAGGGAAACCTGTCCTCCTAAAATATCAAGTTCAAATCTTTCATTCTTTCTTTGCTTAAAGCAGATATGTGGACCCCGATGATTTGTCTGAAGGTGATGTGGGGTTCTCTGCTCTGTTTCCCATCTGTTTGGGGAGGCACCTGGCAGGAATGTAAACGAGACATGCTCTTGTGTTTGTTTATACAGTAGGAATACAAGAGGTTAAGTATTCGAACAGAGAGCTCAGAAGGCCCTCATGGGATTAAAGATGAGGCAGTCTGTTTACTTAGAGATTCATCTCCTGGTTATTTAGGGAGCGATTCTACTCTGTCTCTTAGGGTTAAAAACCCTGGAGAGCAGTGAGTGTGTTGGTTGTTGTAGTTAGAGAAGGTCTGTTTCCTTCTGATGAGTCCTGCATAAGAAGCACAGTGGCTATGATTTGAGTTTTTCAGTGAAAGGTCAGCAGTTTGAAACTGCCAACCACTCGGAGGGAGAAAGATGAGGCTTTCTATTCTCCTGTAAAGAGTGCCTGCTTAGGAAAACCACAGGAAAACCTCTACCTTGTCCTAGAGGGTTTCTGTAAGTTGAGATCAACTCAAGGGCAGTGAGTTGGTTTTTTGGTTCCCCTACTTAATTGGCTGACACCCTCTGCCCTTACATAAATAGCCCTGGATGCCTGCTAATTATGAGTTGATGTTGACTCATAGTGACTTGATGGGACAGTGTCAAAATTTATATAGGTGACATTAACTTATTACCAATTTCAGGAAGTTTTACTTTTTCTCTTCTGATGACGATGATACCTGAGTTAGAATCACTCCTGTGGTCATAACCATTGACCTGTGATAAGCAGTGCAACCCCTGGGTCCACTGTCCCCTCCTGGGCCCTTCCCAGTAGGTATACAGGTTCTATTAGAAGAATTTCATTGGCATATGCCCTGTTAATACAAACACAGGACTGGCTCTCTCTTTTATTGGTTAAAAGTATTAGCTTCTGCACACTTTGTGATGTATTTGTGACAACCTGGATGGATTGCGAAGTGAACTTTCAGGACTCTAGACATGAACCTTTCAAGTGTTTCCGTGAGGGATTGATTGACTGCTCCTAAAAATAGGATAGTAGGCAGAGAAAATGTCAGGAGTCATTTAGCCTAGTCTCTTGCTTTCAAGCAGGTAAATTTGGACCAAATGCAGCCTACACTTGTTCATGTATTTTAATCCCTCTTTGAAAGAAGCTTCATAAACGTCTTTGGGCTTGGTTCATTCATGTTTTTTCTTTATCTAATGTAATTCTCTCCTACTGTGATTTAAGCTTGGGTTTGGGCATCTTCCCTTAAAGTCTTTGTTGTTGGAGCACTTTGGTTTTTCCTCTAAATTTGATTTCAGTGGTGGATAAAGGCAATCATGGAAATTCCCCTCGGACCTCATCTCCCAGAACCTCCAGGCAAAAAGGACCTTTCCCCGGGCAGCTTTACAGCACTGTGGAAAGAAGGACAGCTGAGGACTACAGGCGAGGGCCTCTTCCCCTCTCCTCCTGAGCCTTGGGAGGAACAGGGAAAGCCATGTTCAGACAGGAAAGAAAAGAACAGAGTGAATAAGAAAGAGCTTTGGTATCAAAAATCCGGGAAGTTGGCATAGTAAACTCATGATTCCACTCACTTATACAGAAGGCAAGGTGTCATGAACTGGGTGAAATGTTGGGACGCTAACCACAAACTTGGCAGTTCAAACCCATCAACTGCTCCACACCAGAGAGATGAGCCTGTCTACACCCATACAAACTGACAGTCTTGGGAACCCCATAAAAGGAGTGGTTATGAGTCATAATCCCATCAGTGAACACAAGATTGGGGTTGGCGTTATGCAGGATGTGGTGCTGGGACACCTCACATTGAGTGGAAATCCTTTAGCATTTTTTCCAAAGACAAGGAAAGGAAAGGACTGCTGTAGACCACCACATCCACTGTTAGGAAGTGTGAGTCAGATTCTCAGACACACATTATTAATCTCTTGGATACTTAACGCAAAGATTGGAGGCTTACACCCTCTCAGAGGTGCCTTAGAAAAAAGGTCTGATGGTTCATTTATAAGAAATCAGCCTTGAAAATCAATCCTTCATGCAACACACAGTCATGCTTTGCTCACTCGGGGCCACCATAATCCAAGTCCACTCAATGGAGAATGGCTTTGTGATTGAGTGGGAAAAATGCCTATTTATTGCCTGCCTGAAGGAGGACAGAGGAAAGACACAGAGTAAATGTCCAAGGTAAGATATCATCATGGGTCTTACAGTGTGGAAGCAAGCAGAGTGTGGTCGAGGTGTCACTTCAATGAGAATTTTCAAGTAGCAATCTGAAAGAGAGCATCTTTGATATGGGATTATGAACAAAGTAAGTTTATAAACTTAGAGATCTATATTTTTGGCAGCTTTGACTATTTTTAAGAGTTTTATAAAGGGTCAGTGGTGCTTCTATACTGAGTTAACATAAACTTTTAATGTTATATTTTAAATATCTCAATATGGTGACCCATTTTTTTGTGTGAATGCTAAGAAGCATTTCTAAGACCCCAACATGAAAGTGTGATTACTCTTGCTTTTCAGATATTCACATTTTCATTCCCTTTCCTGTGTATTTGTCAGGGGGAGGTTTTCATTTGCCATTATTTCCTTCATAGAAAGGAGGCTGAGTATTAAGAATGAATGACCATTTCTTCAGCATTTAATAGTTTTGAAGCATGTCTGCCTAATGAAAGAACTAACCTGGATTCCTCTGTCTGAAGTTATAATTTTTAGACCCAATGAAGTCCGTTTTTCTAAAAAAAAATTTAACAAAAGTAAAAGAAACCCGAGTAAGGAACCCCTGGTGTGTTAAATTTTTATTATTTCCTGACAAGGTAAAATGGTAACTCCTATTTCTATTGCACTAAAGAAAATTTAAGACCTCTATACCTACATTTTTAAAAAGGTTAGGAAGAGCTGTACACAGCTGACATTTCAGTGTCTAATCAAAGGGTACCTCAATCTGAAATATACACTTAAATGTGTCAGACATACCGTCACCTGCTCACCGTAGCACAGAGCCTTTCCCATAGACCACCTGACATTTCTTGACTGACTCACCCCAGTGTTCAGGTGGCCTAATTTCTGTTTGAACAGCAGTTCGCGTTAGTATCATGTCGACTAAGGAGGACTGATTGCAGAGTGTGTCTGCTACTCTGGTAGCAGAGTGTGTCTACATTGAGTGTGTCTACATTTCCTGTTCAGTTTTAGGCATTTTAAGCAATTTTAAGCCCCTCTCAGTTTTAGGCATTTTAAGCAATTCTTAAGTTCAATGACAATGATCCCCAAGAAGGAGGACAAGAACTCATGTATTGTCACATCGCAAATTTAGCACCCCAAATGACCATCTTTTGTGCCATCTTGTGCCTCCTCTGAGGCTGTATTTGAAAACTCTGAGAAGTAACTGTTGATGATCATATGACTAACAATGCACTGTTATTTCATAAACAACTTGTCCAAATTAGCAAGAAAAATTTTAAAAAAGGAGAGAAGCCTCTAGAGGGGAGGTGATCAGAAGGCCACATATATCTAATGAATCCTAGCTAAAAATTTAGTGAATGCTGTCTATATTGTGTAAATATACCTGTATACTTATTTGAATATAAGATCTTCAAAATACTAGATGAACTGAAATTGTCTCAGGCTTTGCTAAAGAGGAAGATCACAACATACTCTGAGTGTTACTTTATATATTCATTCCTTTTCCTTCCTTTGGCAAAAAGCTTTACACACAAGTACACACATGGACACATACACACACGTTTTTTATGAAGAAATGGAGAGTCAGATGTCTTGGTTGTTGCTAAATTTGCACATGAATTGTTGAATGCAGTTTCAATGGTTTATTCTCTGTTTTACTGTAAGCCCTAAATGGTAATTTTCTTTATAGGTGACTGATTGGCAGCCCCCACAATTAGAGAAAGCATATCCATGAAGGAAAGTCCAGAATCTCAGGTGGCAGGAGTGAGACTCCAAGAGTTTCAAGCTGCATCAAGCTGCTGGAAAATTCTATGTGGTTAAGTGCAGGGGTCACCAAGCTGTCCAAAGTTGACTTCCCTGGCCGCCTTGCTTCACCCTCATGCAGAAAGGCAATGCTTAACTACATAGGTATTCTGATTAGGAAAAAATAAATCAATGTCCCAAGAATATTGCCTGTATCCCATGAAAGGACAGTTATCGTCAATATGGTTTAATGAGAAAATTTGCTAGTCTAACCTTTATCTGCAGACTGTACACTATATGAAAAAGGTTCTCAACCTGTGGGTTGAACAATCCCATTGGGGGTCAAATGACCCTTTCATGGGGGTTGTCCAGTTCATAACAATAGCAATATTGCCATCATGAATTAGCAAGGAAAATAATTTTATGGTTGGGGGTCACCATAACATGAGAAACTGTATTAAAGGAAGGTTGAGAACCACTCATCTAAGATTATCACTGTGCTTTATATGCTTATGTGAAAACATGCCCAATCCAAAGAAAGGCTACCTAAGCAAATGCAGAAAATACAGAGTAGTGCCATTAATGTCACCTGTAAATAAAAGTTATCTGACAAAGGTTCACACATGGTTACATTGGTCCATGGGCTAGTAACAGCCAGATATTTCAGTTGGATTCTGAAGTGGACATGAAGTGGAGAATCCCATGGCTCTTTGCAGAAAGCAGAGATCATCAGAAAGAAGAGTCCTTGTGCTTTATCGACTATGCAAATACATTCTCCTATGTGGATCATAACGAACGATAGATAACATTGAAGAATGTGAATTCCAGAATCCTTCTCTGTGCTCATGTGGAATCCCTACATAGACCAAGAGGTAGCCACTCAAGCAGAACAAAAGGGCAATGAGTGGTTTGAAATCCAAAGGGGTGTGCGTCAGTGTTGCATTCTCTTAGTATATTTATTGGCTCTGTATCCTGAGCAAACATTTGGAGGAGTTGCATTACATGAAGTCCAACCTGGCATCAGAAGAGGAGGAAGGCTTGTGAACACCCTCTGAGATGCAGGTGATGTCATCTTGCTGGCTGAAGCTAAGAGCACTTAAAGCAATTGCTGGAGAAACCAAACACTCAAACTCTCCCCATAGATTATAGCTTTTTGTAAAGAAAACAAACCGCCTCTGAACTGAACAAGTAAGCACTGAGCAATTTACTTAAGAACAATTTATATTATGAAAGGGAGGAAAGATGGAGGTTGTTAAAATTTTTGTTTTACTTGATTCTGTAATCAATATGTCATGAAGTAGCAGATGAGAAGCCAAATGATATCATGCAGAAGGTTAATCTGTTGTATAAAACCTCTCTTTAAAGTGTTCAGAAGCAAAGTTGTCACTTTGAGGATTAATCGAACCGTAGTATTAAGAAAGCTGAGCAATTAATAAGAAAGACCAGTAAAGAACCAATGCCTTTGAATGATGGTATGGGTATAGAAAGACTTCGAAAGTACCTACTGCAAGAAGAACACAGGCATCTCTCTTGGAAGAAGTACAGCCAGAATGCTCCCTAGAAGAGACAGTGGAGAGACTTCATTTAAGCATATCATGCATTTAAGGATATCATTAGGAAGGATCAATCCCTGGAGAGTGACATTATACTTGGTGAATAGAGGAACCATCAAAAAGAAGAAGACCCTCAATGAGATGATATAGTGCAGAAAGTTAATCTGTTCACCACACAGTGACTGCAGTAGAATGATTGTTAAGACCGGACAGTGATTTGCTCTATCGTAACATTGGGTCAAAACAAACTTAATGGCATCTAAGAGCAAATAACATCATGCAAGCACATGCGGATGCTCTGCACATGCACGTACCCATAGAAATAGATTCTAGTGTGACTGTGGTTAATCAAAATGTTCATGTTAGCTGGAAAACTGACCCTGAGCCTTTCCAGCCTCTTGTTACTGTGCCCAGTAGTGAATAAAGAACAGAAGGTTATTTTTTTACAGCAAGCACCAATGTCTCCAAATATGTCAGTTAAAAGAGTGACGAGAGGTCCACTAAAATTTCCTTCCTTTATTTCTTAATCTTCTGTAGTCTAGTTTCTCTCTCTCTCTCTCTCTCTCTCTCTCTCACACACACACACACACACACTCACACACACCCTACATTGACCACCCCTACTCGTGATCACACCTGTGTGTGTGGTCGAACTGTTCTCCATAGGGTTTTCCCTGACTGATATTTCTGCAGTAGATGATCGCCCCTTCTTTTCAGGGACCTGAAGGCAGACCTGAAGATCCCCCTTCCCCAATACCAGCCAAGTATGTTAATCATTTGTATCATTTGGTCTTCACTAAACTATAGTAAGAGACAGATTCTAGAAATTGTGATGAAGACATAGCTTCTGACTGAGTCTTCAGCATGTGTTGCTCTTGGAGCCTATGATTGTAACCTGCTATCTTCCAGGCCTAGTCCATGGAGTAATTTTTTTAGCATAGATTTTATTGGGGGCTCATACATTTAATACATCATTTGTATTAAGCATATTTGTACACATGTTGCTACATTCATCTACATTATCTACTTTAACCCCTCCAGCAAAGTTCCTCTTTCCTTCTTCCCTCTAGTTCTTTATTTTTGTAATTCCAATTTCCCATATTTCCCCCTCCCCCTTCTCTCCCATGAACTTCCAGTAAGTTAGAAATTGTTATTACCTCTTCATATGTTACACTGTATAATGTGTCACTTCACTCACCTCCTTCCCCCACCCCCGTTGTCCACACCCCAGAAAGGAGGTCACATGCAGATCCAAGAAATTTGTTCCCCCTTTCTACTCCACCATTCCTCCACCCTTCTAGTGTTACCACTCCCTACTAGTCTCAAGGGATTATATATCCTAAAATCTATGTTTTTGATTCCAATGTGCATCTATCTCCTGGTCTAGCCAAATCTGTCTGGTAGAATTGGGATAATGATAGTCAGTGGGAGGAAGCATTTGAGAACATTTCATTGCTACTACACTGCACCTAGACTGGCTCATTTCCTCGCTATTACCCCTCTGTAAGAGGATTTCTCTTCACTTATTGATGGGCTTTAGGTGCCCAATCTGAACTCCCCCTCACTAAAAATGATATATCTCTTAAGTCTTTGATGCTTGATACTGGATCCCTTTGACACCTCGTGGTCATACAGACTGCTGTACTTCTTCCACATGGGTTTGCTTCTTAGATACATGGCCACTTATTCAACTTCAAGTTTTTAAAACCACAGATGCACATTTTTTGGTAGCCAGACACCATCATTTGATACCATCAGCTTTCTTCACCACATTTGCTTATGTACATATTTGTCCTCAGCAATCATATCAGGAAAGTGAGCATATAATACTATCAGTTCTTGAAAACTGATAAGTGATCCCTTTGGTATTTCTTAGTCCCATAAGCTGGTGGACTTCTTCCAGGTGGGCTTTGTTGCTTCTGAGCTGGATGGCATTGTTTACTATCAAGCCTTTAAGACCTCAGACTTACATGTTTTGATAGCCGGGCACCATCAGCTTCCTTCACCATGTTTGCTTATGCACACATTTGTTTTCTGTGATTGTGTCAGGGAGTGGTGCATCATGAAATGCCAATTTAATAGAACAGGATGTTCCTGAACTGAGGAAGTACCTGATTGAGGTCCAATGCCCATCTGCTGTCCTAATTCTAAGCCTTTAAGTATAAGCATATTGATCTATTTCCCCCCGTGGAGTAATTTTAAAGATTTTTAACCATCATAGGGTTTACAAAATTGGAACAAAATAGGGTGAAACCCACAATCACATTAGATAAAGAGGTGCATTTTGATAAGACGTTTGTTCCACAGGTCCCACAGCTAAAGGAAACTATAAATGGAGGTGGTGATGAGTGCAAGCACAATCTCTAAAAGGAGATATGTGGTTCTAGTTAGAGAGAACAACTTACGTGTAATCAAGGTTATAAGACTTCTCGGATGAATTATTATTTGGTAGCTTTCCATAGGAAAAAGAAAATAAACTTTACTGCAGATGTAGTCTCCATAAGATAAAGGAAAGATTTAAAGAAAGAAGCTGAGAAATTCTAATGCAGGAGGGTCTAAATAAAGGTGCTGCTCATCTGCACAGATGGAATGAGCTAGTGGGTATGTGCACTAAGTGTTTTTGACAAATGCGTGGCACCATCCTGCTGCTATCTAACCATGCTGGGACTGATAGCAGTGATAGCTGTAGAACCCCACTCAAAGGGAATGGACCTCAGAATTTCAGTGATTGAATAGATGGGGTGGTGGAAGTGATGATCCAAAACAATCAATCATAATAATATATTGAGGTATCAGAGGTGGTAGGGTGGGAGAGTGAGGGGATAAATGGGAGCTGATAAAAGGTTTTCAAGAAGAAAAAAAATGTTTTGCTGTAATGGCAGCAAATGTATAATTATTCTTGATCTAAAAGAATTATGGATTATAATAATATCTGTAAGAGCTTTCAATAAAATGTTAAAACAAACAAACAAAAAGCATTCTGGGACTCCTAAGAGAAATCGTTTTACTTGGGCAGTATTTTATTTGCTGGGCTTTGTTTCACTTGATTTTAAGCTTTAAAGTTTATATTTACAGTGATCTTAGCTAAAGCACCTTTTATTTTCACACACACACACACACACACACACACACACACACACACACACACACCACTCCTCCTATCTCCAGGGTCAAGACAGGCTTTGCGTGCTTGTAGAAGAGACGAGTTGAAGGAAGGGTTCAGCCATGCTGACTGGGCTCAGAGTACTGAGGAGACACAGTGTCTATTGATGTGCAGCATGGGAAGATGAGAGTCTGGAGCAGCAGGGGGGCAGACAGACTCAGGAGGGGAGCTAAAGAAGGCCCTTTAGAGTTGTCATTGAATTAACACTGCCTCCCTGTATCCCTGAGTGTAGGGCACTAGAGCTGGGCTCCGCAGGGTTGGTGTTAATGCCTGGCTTTTTGGAAGTAGAGGTCCAGGACTTACTTGTGCGGCATCCCTGGGTAAACCAGGATCTCCACCCTACTGGTTAGCATTTGAGTATGTTGGAGCTCTGGAGACTGGCTTTTGCTCCAGTTGGTGAACAAGCCTCTGATCTTGAGCCTAACCTGGAAAATTGGCCTCTGCAGGACCTAGTCATTTGGGAAGTAGTGCCAGAATCCATGAGGTGTCTTTGCAGAGAACACGGTCTTTGTAGACATGAAGTCTTTCATCGTTACTCATCTCACACCAACTCTTCTATATTAGGGTGTTTGGTGGGATATAAATAGCAACCTGCTAAAGCACATGAGTAGTTGTCTGGGATGATTCATGTGCTGAGGGATTATTTACTATTATACATCTGATTTGGGCTAGACAGCAAGGGGGATAAGATAAGGAAAGTGCTGGAGGTATAGCTCAAGGAGGAGTTCTGTATAAAGTTTTCTTATTTCCTCGTGTTGATTTGAAAGCTAGGCATTTTCTTCGACAAGCTGGGCTATTATTTTTTAATGATGCTAAAATAAATGTTGAGTTCAATATCACATAGTAGTGAATCCTTTCCTTATAATAATAGCTTATAATAGAAATCATGTTCTGAGGTATAAAATCTTTTATGCTGGCATGTATTCTAATAGCAGATAATTGTTTTCAGACCATTAAAAAATGGAGATGGGGGAGAGCCAATTTTCTTTGGAGTAGTTTTAAAGATAGTTATGAAAGTGGGTTTCATCAAGAGCGATGTTTTTTACTCCTAGCTTCATCATAACATATACATGTAGAAAAATCTAGGGAACAAAATAAATATAAGCAAACTCCTTAAGGAATCACTGATTTTCTCCTTCAATAAATATACTCCCAGCCTAGAATTTTAGACAGCACAATAAGCCACGAAGCCTAGTTAAGTCCAGGCATTCATTCACACACTATGGCACAGAGACCATGATAGTTATTTTTCTAGAAAAATCTTTCCTACTTGAAGGCTTGACTTGCTTTTGCGCTGTCCCACTTTTTTCCTCAGAAGTCCGTGACTATGAAGCACATCAGGTATCCTCCCCAGCTCATCTTTGAAGAGCTATATAAAGATAAATGAAACTCCTGCTCTTGGTGTGACAGCTGTAACATACTTCTACAACGTTTTAAATGTTCAGAAAGCTACTTACTTAGGATCCTCTTTGTGTCGGCATCTTCACCCTGCACATGCTACCTATGTTCTGTCCAGATTCTCAGGAACAGACGCTGCACTTCATCGCTGACTTCAGTGCTTGTATGTATACCCCGTGGATTACCATGTCCTCATCCATAGCCATTGAGGCAGATAGCATGGGATCAGACTGTGCTTCCTTCTCTTGGACGTGAGGTTCTCCTGAGTTGAGGACCAACTCGATGGTGATCAATACCACTGCGATTCACAACTCTCTCACTCTGAGGATACAAGGCTTTCATACTTGGCTGAAGACCAGCAGTGTCACTTGAGGATTCATGTGCTCTCTTCCTCCCATTTTTACCTCCCCCCCTTTCCAGGTCTTTCTCTCTCCATAGGAAGGAAGAGTCCCCATTTAATACAAGTCATCTGTGTTCTGTTTGGAAGCCCTGGGTTCTGGTAAATCCGCCCCCCACACACACACTCCCCAGCATTTTCTTCCAGCTCCAGAGTTCTACGTTTCACACTTAGTTTGCTTCTGATGGTGCCCAATGTAATGCCTTCCAGGTCATTACATCTCCAAAGCTTTTCCAGATGCAATTATTTAATCCTCAGAAAGTCACAGTGGAAGTTGACACTTGATAGGAATATTGGTAATTAGGATGAGAATGATCCAGAGAGGGGAGCCTTGGGATTCTTGGTTTGCAGGAAATAAGGAAAACCAGGAAGAGAAAAACCCTTTATTGTTTCTTTCTGGGTCTGTTTTAACAACAAATGCCTTCCCTCAATGAAGTCTACACTTTGCAGAGTGGGTATAATCAGGAATTGTATCCATCAAAGAACCAAGATCTCTAGCGTCTGCATTGCGTGTTGCGACATTGTCCACTAAATGAAGCAATTGCACCTTCAGTCTATTGTAAAACCATAAACTGTTGCCAATAAATGAGGCTGTTCTTTTCTGTGTTTTTAAAGGATGAGCTTACAGTCAGATCACACACTCCTTCCATGCATGTGAGAAGCTCCGTAATTGACTCATTCAAGGTCATCTTCATTGCAGTGGGTTCATTAAAAGGTCATAAGGCACAACCCAGAGGCAGTGTGACCACAGCAAATGTTTGTTAAACATAAAAGAAATATCGATTGATTCAATATTGTGTCTGATTCACAGAAAGTATGAATTGCTGCTTAAAAAACTACACCGTTACTCTTTGACAATATTACCATTCCATGGAAAGTTGATGAACTCAGTCCATTTTTCCAGGCCTTGGGGCTGTGGATACTCTTTTTGGGGACTAAAATTAGCTACTTATGATTGTACTACAAAGAAACAAACAGAAATGCTCATACAAAGAAATCTAGTGTATGATAAAATTTCAGATACTTTGTATAAGAAAGTTTAAGATCTCTACATTATAAGGAAAAGAAAAAGACTGATTGGCAGCTTATGAGGTGATAAAAGTCAGGGATGAGAATAAAAAACGAAAGAACTATGAGCATCGTTGTTTGTGAGTAGTCGCGTGTGGAGGAAGGGTTTCACAAACAAGGTCCACTTGGTCCATTTGAAGAATGAGCACAGTCTGATGGCACAATGTGAGGAGAAGGACATCATAGGAATACATAGAATTGGATGAGCACAATCACAGCTGTGTAGACATGTTAGATGTATTTAACAGCTAACTTATAGCTCAGTCGTTTTGTGTCAGTGATTGAGAGAAGAAAGAACCAATTTCTTGCAACCACTTCAAGTATTTTATTTCAGGCCCCAAATTGTGTGTTGGTGTGTCCTAAAGATTGTGGATTCATTCAACTCCAATACAGTGTTTTTTTTTTCATATTTTCCCCACCTTCTCATCACTGCCATTCATATTTACCCATATCAAATTTTATGCGACATCACAACACAGCCAAATGTTGCTGCTATCTAGTGTAGGTTGTGTGGATGCAAGAGTGTGAATGGATTCAGATTGGTAGGAGACATGATCAATTTTGCTAAATAAAGCATTATTTTTCTCTAGATGCATATGAGTAGCTTGAAAACACTAGCTCAGATAATGAGCAAACAGGCAAACGTGCAATGAAATCATTTTCATCCCTGGTAAATCCGACGTCTTCACTTCATTAGTTTTTAATTAAACCTCTGACTGATTAAGTTCTCCATCTCCTTCCCACAGCCCCTTGCTTGTAAAATTCTCTTCATATGACCCTTTTTAGTCTCCAAGAAGGGGGATGGGGGAAGGGGAAGTAATATTGCTTGATTACCTTCCAGTGTCTTCCTTATGCACATCATTGATTGCTTCAGATTAAAATATAACACAAACAAATGAGAAGAGAGAGAGAGAGAGAGAGAGAGAGAGAGAGAGAGAGAGAGAGAGAGAGAGAAACTAGAATACACAGAATGTCGAAAATGTGTAGGTGCAGCAATAGTTCAAGTCCTACTCAATAAGGGTCTGGGTCTTTCCAGCGCACCCCATGAAACACATGTCTGACAATGGATGAGAAGCTTCTTGAGCTTTGAACCTGATTTGCGTGATTCTTAAGGAGGATCAAAGAGGGAACTCAGCTTTCTTAATTGCCAGCATGATGATGACAAACCCTGCAATTAGGAACACTGTGCCTGGGCAGCTGCCCTCCACCATTTATGTTGGGGATCTCCTGCTGTGTACTCCTGTGGGACAGGGGATATGGTCTCCCTGTACCTGCTGCCTTCTCTCACAACTCTGATGAGTTCCCAAACTGGCATCTAAAGCCAGTATCTTCCTCCCCTCTTCTGCAGTGGGTGGGCTCAGCGTAGAATGCATGAAACACAGAGAAACTTCATTCACTCAGCCCTTTTTCTCCATCTTGGGTCAGAGGATTAGCAAAAGCCTGGCTGCGGGGCTAGAGACTGGAGCAGGTTTGCATGTGATACTATGGACTGCTGGGTGTCATGGTCCTCCTGGCGCCTCCAGAAAAGCCCTCACACGAGAGAATGCAGGTTCTACCTGTGGGAGGGGTAGGCGGAGGTTCATAGCCACACTGACACCTTGACCTCTTCTCAGGTAAAAGTGGGTGCATTTCTAATGTGCAGCGCACAATCTTTTTACTTTAAAAAAATATAAAGAATTAATTTTTTTTGCCATCTTTCCTTTAAAGGTTGGTTTCAGTTCTTCATTAATCCACTCTTTGCTTTCATTTGTTATTTCTGAGGCAACTTTTTTTTCAGAAGAAAGATGTTAAAAACTGGGTGACAGGGATAATATAAGGAGGTTGCTGAAGAGGAAGCTGCTTCAGGCTTAGGGTGAAGACAGTTCCACAGGGGGAGGGAGATAGAAAGGAGGCTGGGTTGTTGTGAAAATGAGTAGAACATGGAACCTTGGAAATAGTGGGTGTAGATTACTTTTGATGGCTGTTGGTTTGTTTCTGTGAGGGGTGATCCTTCAGTAGTTGGACCTAAGGCCCCAGTGTTTAGGTGCTGATATGTACAATGCCTTGCTTATGCTGCTTGTCATTGCATGGGACTCTAGCCTTGTACACATCTAATTTCAACACTAAAATATCTATCTTCAAGTTTAGGAATGGGGGCATTTTTTAGACAGCTAATCAATACACAGGTTCCACCTCTCCTCTCTTAATTATGTAATTATCTGCAGAGCTATTCCAACAGCAGCCAGCCTGAGCTCTTTTCTCCCTACATTTAGCTCCAAGAGCTGTATTCCCTAAGTAGACTTCTCTTGCTCCCTAAATTTTCATTTATTAGCTGTTTCACCTGAAAGCAATCACCCGTGCAGTCAATTCCCCCAAATAAAACATCTGCCTTTTCAATTCAGACAGCTATAAGGGAAGAACTACACAGGGGAGCAGAGTTATGCTCTCTTTTAGAAAGTAGAGATGTTTACAAAGACAGAACTGTGACTCCTGGAGCCTGTGTTGCATTGGGGATGAGCTTGAACTGAAACTAAGGGAGCTGAGGGCGATGACTTGCTCATCTGCGGAGACCCTCTTAGCCCTCAGTCTTGCCTCCTCTGACCTTGAAGAGCTGTTCCTTGAGACTTGCAAGCTCCCAGACCATACCTTCCCAGGCTGCTGTATTTTGCCCAGAACATCTCTTTCCACGAAACTGTGATCCTTACACCTGCTACCCCCAAGTATGTCCTGATCCCTGGATGTGCTGGATCACCAGTCTGTTAGGAAGCAGTTCCCCTCAAAAAACAGGAAACTGATTCTCAGGTAACTCCCATGGCCTTTGCTTTTTGTTGCTGTTGCTTTGTTTTCGTTGCTTATTTGGCTTTTGGAAGGTTTGGAAGGGGTTGTGGGCTGTGGGAGGATGGCATCTCCACAAACATTCTCCAAGGCCCAGGAGTCCAAGGGCAGAAGCCGAGTGAAACCTTGCCCAGGTACTATTGCTCACCTCTCAGAAGTGTGCATGGGGTAGACACTGAAGATGAATGTATGTTCATAAGCTATGAGTCTGCTTTTACATTTTCCCTAAGAATCTGAGCCTCTTTAGGGGTAATGGTCTTGAGGCACTGCAGGTGAACACAGCATAGGTAGACCTGGATGATAGACAGGATGTTGAGTTCTGTAGGTCCTGACTGTTTGTACAAACTCTTTCTCCAGCAGAGTCATCCTGGAGGTGCAGTGGTTGAAGCACCCATCTATAGAATATGCGGTTGTTCAAGACCCACAGCTGCACCAGGGGAAAACCCTGCCGGTCTGCTGTGTTTGGGACTCCGAATGGGCAGCTCAACTCTGTCCTGAAGGACAGATGTGAGTTGGATTCTACTGGAGGTTGAGGTTTCTGCATGAGCTGAACTACGAGCTTGTGGCGATCATTTCATTTCCAGATAGGAAGGCCCGGGCACAGAGCAATGGTGCTTTGTTACTTACTATTCATGTCTAGGCTGCCCTGAGAAGTGAGCCAACATAGTAAGCCTGAGAGCCTTCCCTCTTCTCTGGAATGAAAAGATGATGACACTGAATCACCACTAAGCAGTTCCTACTGTGAACCACGTGGGAAAGCAGAGGTGTTTCAGGGAAGATTTGGCTGAAGAGAGGACAAGGAAAGTCTGTTAAGATGGTCTACATGAAGCTAGATAAACCCTTCACATTTGCCAATGCAATTCAACCTGGGCTTACAGGTCTTTTGGTGTTGAGTTCATGTTGACTTTTGACAACCCCATGTGTGTCAGGGTAGAACTGGGTTCCTTTGGAATTTTCAAGTGCTGATTACCAGGACTTTCTTCCACAGCACTTCTGGATAGGCTCCAGCCTTTCAGTCAGGAGCCAATCATATTCACTGTGGTTTCCCTTGTAATTCCCCAAGAAACATGCTGTGGTTCAGTAGTTTTCCACTGGATCACACTTAAACCAATGTCTAGAAACAGCAAATTGATCACATATTTTTTTAAAAAAACAGTTTAATTGGCATATAATTCATATATCCTAGAATTCAATCGTTCAATTATATTTAAAATAGTAGTATAATTATCACCACAAACAATTTTAGAACATTTTCTTCTTTTTTGTACTCATTTTTATCAACTCCCCATTTCTCTCCAACTTCCCCTGTCACATCCCCAAGAAACTTGTTTCTGTAGATGAACTGAACCTGGATTTCTTATATAGAAAACCATACCAAACAAAGCAGAAAACAAAAACAACTAAAACCAAAATATACCAAAGTAAACAGAAAAACATCAATTGAAAAAAAAGGAGGACATACTAAAAACTAGAAGAATTTTACAATGGAAAAAGAGGGAAGAGCATATGATATGGTTTTCATTTTTTAACATAGCTATTTACTGTTTTGTTTCAGCCCACCGGGGCAGTCACTGTGTCAGTCATCTCATTGGGGATCTTCCTTTTTTTTCTCTAACTTGCTACTTTCCCAACCAGGATGCCTTTCTCTTGGTATGGACTATCCTGATAACATATCAAAAGTTAAATCTTGGCTTTTCAGCATCTGGCTATACTTCTGTTAGAGAGATTTGTTTATTCTTTTGGCAGTCCATTGTCTATTTAATATTCTTCACCAGTACTTCCACACTGTAGTTTAAGGGCATCAATCTTTCACTATTCCTTCTTATTCATTATCTAACTTTCACAGGTATATATAGTGAATGAAAATACCAAGACTTGGATCACATGTACCTTAATCCTCAATGTGACATCTCTGTTTTTGAACACTTTAAAAATAAATCTTGTGTAGCACATTTGACCGATACATTGTCACTACTTAAAATTTCACCAACCAACAAACAATAGAAGCACATTGCTATGCAGTCATTTCCAATTCTTGGGATTTCTAAGATTGTGAGTCTTCATGGGAGCAGATGGTCTACTCTTTCTCCTAGGGAATAGATGGTGGCTTTTTACTTCCATTCTTCTGATGATTATCTCAACAAGCAACCCACAGCACCTTGAAGACTCCTTACGTTTAGAATGGTAGGATTCCATGGATTTATAGATTGGCCAGAGAATCAAGATGCTGGTTGGTGCACAAGTCTACTAATTCACTGCAGAAAGAAAGCAGAAAGTGTGCTCCAATCCTACATACCAGAGGTTATAGAGAGCATTCTGCAAAATATAGGAGCTAGTTCTAGGTGAGATATGAAAAAAAGGGATAAAAAGGAAATGATTCCGCATACTAATTTCGTCTTTAACTGATTCACATGACGGTTAGTTGAAGACCCACATGAACTCCTACAATAGCAATGTTTTCAGACTATAAATAATTCCCTCATAATTTTGTTATTTATTCTGTTAATTAAAATATGGTTTTACATGTTCTTTAACATTTTAAGTCTATGCAAAGATGGTGCTAAAAGATTTTATTTTTCAGATAGAAAGAAGTATGTTTGTCACATAATTTGACACTATAGTTCCTGTGTCCTGCTATGGAATTCAGAAAACATAACTGAGAACTTCAAATGTTTTCTTCATTTCTATCTTTGCCTGAGACTGAGTAGTAGTCAGGACAAGGGGAATTTGTCTATGACCTGGGGGCATCCATAGTCTATGTCTCAGTATTCTCATCCTCCCAGAGAAGGCAAGTTACAAAACATTACCTGAATAAATAATTTAAGCTCAAATATTGCATTGTAGCTTCCTTTCAATGAAAGGAATTGTTCTCTTAAGGGTAGACATAAGCTTCTAGCTAACAGTGGTGGCTACCACTCGTATCTTTGCACAGGCACTATAGCTGTCTTCACCGAGACTCTGGGAGTGTAGGTTCCTCTGCAGCTGACACTACTGAATGCCATTTTTATTGTCTCCTGTCAAACTTCAGTTAGGTTATATCTGTTTCAGGGAGCACCCTGATTATTCATCCAGAATTGTAAATAAAGTGCTTTGCTTAAGTCTACGGACTCTGGAAATTTTATATATATATATATATATATATATATATATATATATATATAAACAATTTCATGAACTTTTAAAATCATTTTATTGGGGGTTCATGCAACTGCTATCACAATCCATTGTATACAAAGCATATTTGTACATTTGTTGCCATAATCATTATCAAAACATTTGTTTTCTACTTAAGCCTTTGGTATTAATAATTTATAAATTATTATTTGTCATATCATATACTCTCTGATGTTTCCTTTCACCCACTTCCCTGTTGTCTGTACATCAGGGAGGAGTTTATATTTAGATCCTATAATTGGTTTCAACTTTTTACCCCACCTTACCTCCACCCTTCTGGGATTGCCACTCTCACCACTGAGCCTGAAGGGATCATCTGTTCTGGATTACCTATGTTTCTGGCTCCTATCTGTACCAGTGTACATTCTCTGTTGTTGCTGAATTTGTAAGGTAGAATTGGGATCATAATAAGGGTGGGGGATGGGGGGGAAATTGAAGAACTAGAGGAAAGTTGCATATTTCATCATTGCTACACAGTACCCTGACAGGCTCGTCTCCTCTCTGTGACCCTTCTGTAAGGGGATGTTGCCTAACCTATAGATGGACTTTCGGTTCCCATTCTGTTTTTCCCCTCATTTATAATGATATAATTTTTAGTTCTTTGATGACTGATACCTGATCGCTTTGACATCTCTTGGTCACACAGGCTGGTGTGCTTCGTCCGTGTGGGCTTTGTTGCTTCTGAGCTAGATGGCCGCTTATTTACCTTCAAACCTTTAAGACCCCAGATGCTATATCTTTTGATAGTCGGGCACCATCAGCTTTCTTCACCACTTTTGCTTATTCACTTGCTTTGTTTTCAGCAATCGTGTCAGAAAGGTGAGCATCTTGGAATTTTCAACCTAATTTTTTTCCCATGCACTGTTTGAAAACGCTCAGTATCATCATGTCAATTTTGACCTACAAGAGCAGGGTAGATTTGCCTTTGAGTGGCTATGTGAGCCCCAATCATATTCATAAATCCAATCTATTTCTTTAATCAAAGTATATGGCCAGTTGTAATTAAGTTATATATATAACATTATATATATTTAAATATATATCACATGTAATCTAATTTATTTAAACCAACTAGAACTTTGAGCTAATTATAAATATTATTATAAAGAGAAATACACACATTGGTGCATTAAGACTACAAGTGAATCTTAATTCTGCTCATATATAATTTTCTATTTTTGCACCCCACTTTTCTGTCAATCTGTCACACTGTGGTGGCTTAGCTATTGTTTTAATGCTTGAAAACATGTCATTGGTAATTTTAGTATTTCTAGAGTCAGTGGTAAACCCAGATTAAGAACAGACAAGGGAGAAATAACAGGCCATACATTTCTGAAGGATTATTCACAGAAAACCTTATGAACATTATCTGATATAATTGACATAATTGATATAAGCCTCTCAGGCTGGAAGGTACTGAAAATCTGACTTGATTCTGAAACTACAATGACTGTACGGATTGGGAAGGAGCAAAATGCTGGGGATCTACAAGTTCCAGCATGATTTGAAACAAATTACCAAATTCATAGAGAAGGGAAAGAAATCTAGGGTAAACAAAACAGTTTCAAATAACAACAATAATCAGAATGAAGTTGAAGATCTTTTACTCCCAGACTTCAAACCCTATTATACGTTATGGTAATTAGTATGGCTTAGTATTGGTATGATGCTAGATAATTAGAGCAATGGGTTGAAACAGAAAGCCCCGAAATTCCACTAGGCATCTACAGACACCAACATTTTGACAAAGGGCTAAAACACATTAAATGAGAGAGGAGATAGTCTTTTCAATAAATGGTGTAAGTAAAATTAGGCCTCCACCCACAAAAGTAAGAAACAAGACTCATATCTCATACCATGTGCAAAAACAAAAGCTCAAGATATATTAAAAACCTCAATAAAAACCCTGGAAACATGAAGATCACCAATGGAAATAACAGGAAAAAACCTAAGGGCAGTAATACAAATACAAAGTAAATATGTGGACACCACCAAGCAAAAAGAAAAACACCCACACTATAGAAGACAGCGAGTTAGTTTGACATCAAAATATTTCATCAAACGAGTAAAAAGAGAACTCATAGATTGGGGAAAATCTGGGCAATAGATTTTGTTAATATCAGATTTTTAAATCTGTAGAAAGGTACAGCATCATACTAAGAAAAGCACAAGTACCATAATCTACTGTAAAAAAAGGAATAAGATATGAGTATACAATTCATTTAAAATTATGTTTGGGTGGCAAACAATGAATAAATGCTCATGTCCAATAACTATGAGAGAAATACAAATTAAACCATAATGAGCTATCACCTCACACCAATACTTTTAGCAAAATTAAAAAAAACCCCATAAACTAATAAATGCTGGAGAATATATATAGAGCTTTGGAATGCTCATGCATTGCTGGTGGGATTGCAGAACTGCTTAACCACTATGGAAAACAGCATGGGACTTAAAGAAATGCAAATACAATACCTTGTGATCTTGCAATCTCTCATCCTATTATGTACCATAGAAATAAAGAACAAAACACAAAAAGACGTATACCCACCATGTTCAGCACATTAAAGTCAATGATAGCAAAAAGAAGGAAAGAATAAAAAAGCGGTCTGTTGTAGAATGGATAAAGGAACTTCTATTCATACGAAAAATGGAATATTATGCATCTTTAAAAAGTGCAAATTTTATCTTGAGCAAAATTGGAACACATGATGCTCAGCAAGATATTAGAAAGGGGAAAGTAGTTTTCACACCAAAGGAAATTATTTAGAAGACTACAATAAGGCTATAGGTAGGGGGGCCCAGAAAGGGAAGGGGTGGGTAGGAAGGAGGGAGGGTGGGAAAAGAAAGAAAGAAGAAAAGAAAGAAATAACTACCTATCCAGGGCTTTTATTGGACTACTTTCACTGCTTTGATGAGATGGACTGTAACACTGTATATAGTGGGTTCTTCTTTGTGTTATATTCCACAAACAAAAGGGAAAATCATAGTCATAATAAAAGTGTGTACAATTAAAATTAAAAGAAAGCAGGGTCACAGCCTAAAAACCCTTCCAGCTCCACTTTCCAGCAGAAATAAACACTGGTCTGAGGGGTTATAAAAGGATGAAAATAAAATGAAACTAACTTTAATTTGGGGGCACACAAGCTAGTTGCAAACAAACAAAAAATGAGGATATGAAATGGTAAGTATGAATCTAGGAAAACTGGAAGTTATCAAAATGAAATCGATATATCCAAGGCATTAGTGAAGCGCACTGTACTTGTCACAATCCATTTGAGTCAGATAATTATGTAGTTTAATTTTTGGGCAATGACAAATTCAAGAGGAGTGTCATGGCATTCATTTGCAAACAGAATATTTCATGACATAGCGGAAGTAAAATTTTGTGTGTGATAGGATGATATCTGTATACTGATAAGGAAGTAACATATATATGTATGTATATATATGTGAATGTGTATATATATATATATATATATATATCACTAAAGACCATGATGTTTGATCTTTTCTTTTTAAAACTTGTTTCAGTGGGGAAAAAACAGAAGGGGAAATACACATAGTGAGTCCCTCTGATCACAGCCCAGGATGGGATTAGCCTTGCTGTCATGCAGAATGCATTGGAAAGTGGATCTTTGCAGATGAAATCAGGTTAAAATTTAACACTTCATGTTTGATCTCCTCCTTGGACCATTTAAAATATTTTCTAGCTTTTAATATTTTCTGCTCTCTTTTCAATTGACATTTTTCTCTGTTTCACTTTGTTATTTTTGTTAGTTTTCTTTTAAAAATGTTTTGCTGCATGTGAAATTCAAGATAGGTAACTCTATAGAGACAGTAACCGGATTAACGATTCCTTGGCTTTGGGAGGTGGAGGTGAAGTAGACAGCTAATAACCATGAGTACAAGAATGGTGAAAATGTTCCAAAATTGATGGTGGCAATGATTGTAGGATTCTTCTTAGTATGGGTGAGGTATTGAATTGTATGATTTGTGAACTATAAGTTAAAAAAAATCCAACACTGTTTTTAAGAAAGAGAATAACAAAGATAAAGACAACAATGATGAAATAGTATTTTTAACAAGCTCTTCCATCTGGAATGGATGAAACATATAATGAAATACACTGGTAATTATGGGAAATTAAATTGAAATTTTTGGAAACACAGAGTAGGGGTTAGTTGGAAAATTGTGCCACAGTGATAGAAATGAAGCTTGAGATGCATGATAGCATTTTGTAAGACCAATGACTTCTTCATTAGAAAGACTTTTCAACAACACAAATGACAGTTATATCTGGATAGTACACATGTATCAAATTGATTACACTGGTGCGAAGAGATGACGGAGAAGCTGAATATCAAGGGTCAAAGCAAGACCAGGGCATGGCTATGGGATAGACCATCAGATCCTTACATAGATGCCCAGGATGAAGCTGAAGCTAATTGAAATAGATCCACAAGAGTAAAGCGTGACATTGAGTACACCCTATCAGGATCTAGAGAGTATAGAAACAAGAGATATAACACTGAAAATTAATCACTGGAGTCTGAATGAGTTGTGGAAGGCATTAAGAACATTATACATGAAGCAAAAAGAAAAAAAGGAAAGACCGAGATGGATGTCAGAATTCTTTTTAAAAATTCATTTTATTGGGGCTCTTATAACAATCCATAAGCCCACTGTGTCAAGCACATTTGTATATATGTTGCCATCATCCTTTTCAAATAATTTTCTTTCTACTTGAGTCATCATAATCAGCTCCTCATTTTACCCTCCTTCCCCCACCTTCCCTCCTTCATGAACCCTTGATAATTTATTAGTTATTATTTTAATATCTTGTACTGAATGCTGTGTCCGTTCACCTACATTTCTGTTGTTTGTCCCCCTTGCTGAGTAGGTAGTGATCAGTCCCCCTCTCTCCCCTCACCTTCTCTGTGTACCCATGGTATGGCTACTCACATTATTATTCCTGAGGGGGTCATCTGTTCTGGATTCCTTGTGTTGAGAGCTCTTATCTGTACCAGTGTACATGCTCTGGTTTGTAAAGTAGAATTGGGGTCATGGTGATGGGGATTGCGGGGAGGGAACCTTCAAGAACTAGAGGATTTGTGTATGTTTTGTTGGGGTTCTACTGCACTCTGGCTGACTCATCCCCAGAAGAGATTCTTCATCTTGTTCTTCAACTTGGAAGGTACATAGAAAGGAAGAAATGGTGCATCAAAACAACCAGACAGACCATTTCCAAGGGAGGTGCTAACTAGCAAAGGATTACAAGGACATATAAGGATCTAGGATTAGGAAGCTAGGAGGGAAGCTTGTGTTCAGCATATCTCAAGTTGAAACAACTGAAGAAAAAAATGAAGCATCAACTTGTAATATTGGAGAATTCTATGAGCAAAATATTTAGTCTTATATGTCATGAAGCATCAAAAGAAGATAGTCTTTCAAAAGAAAACATTTTAATAAGTGACACATCATCCAGAAGTAATGGTATTAAAGGAAGTCCTAGCTGCATTGAAGGCATTAACATCAACCAAGTCTTCAGGAATCACCAGAATAAAGCAGAAATGTTTCTTCCAATAAGCTTCATGGACGCATTCCATGACCTATGCCAAGACCATTGTGAGAGAGCTACCTGGTCAACCAGCTGAAAGATACTGTTCGTGCCAAAGAAAGATGACCCAAAAGAAGGCAAAAAGTATCAAAAATGTAATCAGCATCACATGCAAGTAAAATTTTGCTGAAGATAAGCTAAAAATCAATTGTCTGGATTAAAAGTCAGTAAAGACGCACACTAATGTTCCAGCCTTTCAACATATTTATTCAACTTCTGTGTTGAGTAAATAATGTATGAAAGTGAATGACATGAAGAAAACCTCCAATGGGATTAGAGAGTCACTAACAACCTGCTTGCTCTGACACAACCTTGCTTGCTTGTAAGGAGGACCTCAGGAATTTGATCTTAAAGAACAAAGACTGCAGCCTTTAGTATAGACTACATAATGTAAAGTAAATGAAAATCCTCACAACCAGATCAATAGTCAACCTCATGATAAATGGAGGAAAGATTGAAGTTGTCTAGGATTTTATTTTTCTTTTTTAAGGATTTTATTTTACTTGGATTCACCATCAACCAAAATTAATGGCAGCTGTGCAATGGACTCAAACATCAGACTTGTAAAGATGGCAAAGGAGACAGCAGTGACTTGATGTTCTGAGTGGATCCAACCTAAGGGAACTGAACAAGAACTACTTGAGGGTCCGATAGGAATGATTTCCATCTTTATGGGCCATCTATTCTGTGTAGAAACATCTCTATTTTGCTATTTTACTGTAGAAACAGCTTGGACAAAGTGTCAACAAGTGAGTGTGTCTGTGTTCTGGCAGTCTTTTATGTGCATTTGTAGACACTAAAATGGAATGTTATATTACTTTTACATGTCACAAAGCACTACTCTTTTTTTCTTTTTACTCATTTGCCAGCCATTTAAAAATCTAACAACTCTTCCCAGCTCCTATGCCAAAAGTAGGTTGTGGACAGAATTTGGTTTGAGCTTTTTAATAGCTTTCCCTAGCAAGAATAATTTCCTTCAAAATATCCTATAGGATGATTTCATTTACTTTCATTGCAAACTTCTGTCATGTTTTCCCCTCAGGCCCATTCTCTATTGAGAACTTGGCTTCTTCCCAAAGAGAACAAAAACAACCAGAGGAGCATGCACACACAGAACAGCAGCACGCTGTTGCTCTCCTCTCCTAGTTGACCCCACATCCATGACCCACCTGCCTCATGCCAGAGTGACCCAACTGAAGAACACAGACACAACGTTTTCATCATCTTTGCCTAATCTGTTGCCATGTTTTTACTCTGCTCCCCATGGTAGTAAACCTCTTGAAAGATTTTTCTGTACACTTGGTCTCTGTTATTCTTTCCCTGTAAAACATTTTTTTACTATTCGTTTTTAATTGAGTAAGATTTTATAGAGAGCAAAACAAGCAGACAGTAAACAAAAACTTCAATACCTTTGACAAATATGCACTCTTGGTAGGATCGCTCTTAATAAGATTTCAAATTTCACCCCATCCCTGAAAGTTACCTTTAATCCTTTGCTAGAAAGGTAACCAGTCTTTTCATTTCTATCACTTCAGATGAATTTCACATGGTTTTAAACTTTCTACGAATGCATTGTGTCTGGATTCCTTTGTGTAAAATGTTTTTGAGATTTGATTATTCACACAGCACCGGCTCAGCCTTCTTATTTCTATGGGTATTATTCACCTGTATAAACATATCATAATTTGTTTATTCATTCTCTTTATGAATATTTTCCCATTCTGGGTTATTATAAGTAAAGTTGCTATGAATATTTTATGTAACTTATCTTGGGGGCTCATATTTTCATTTCTCTTAGTTGCAGTCTTGATGCATGTTTACCTTCATAATGAATTGCCAGTTTCTCTAAGTGTTTTGTATCGTTTTGTCCTCTTTTGTTGTGACTAGGTGTTTCTGAGTTTGCTCTCCTTCATAGCAACTCTGTGTAGCACAGAATGAAAGTTGCCTGGTTGAGGGCCATTTACACAACCATAGCAATGTTTGAGTAGTTATTACATCACTGATCCTCTGTCTTGAGAAGTGTGGTATATCATTCCAGGGACTGGTCACTCCTGATGACATGTTCAAAGTGTGTGAGAAATAACTCCCCACCCTGTCTTCTATGGAGCATTCTTTTGGATAATCTGTGGTTTATTTGATACTTTGCCAACATCAAAGTCCAAATGCATTATCTCCTCTTCAGTTGTCAAGTCAGATGCATGTTAGTCTTCAAAAAGATATATATATATATGAATGATATATATTTTAACACCTAAAGGAAGTGTTTTACTGCAGATTTTCCCAATGCAATGAATGCATCTTGGGTTTCCTGACTTCTTCTATTTATGTTGAATTTGGACCCAAGACAAATTAAATGTTTGACAATTTCAATCTTTTCTGTATTTATCATAGTGTTGTCTAGTGGTCTAGTTGTGAGAATTTTTATTTTATTTATGCAGAAATATAATCCATACAGGATTGTACTCTTTGATCAGTATGCCAAGTCCTTTTTGCTTTCATGAAGCAAGATTGTGTTATGTGCACATCACTGGCAATTAATGAGTCTTCTCCATTTCTCATGGTACATTATTCACAGTCCATCTTCACAAATTTGATTGGCATACACACTGAATATATATGGTGAAAGGATATAGCCTTTGCACATATATTTTCTGTTTTTAATCAATATAGTTTTATTCCCTTGTTTTGTTGAATGACTTACTCTATGTATAAGTTTCACATGAACATAGTCAATTGTTCTTGGGATACACTCTTGTGTTTAACAATTTTTTTTATAATCCACACAGTCAGAAGCATTGCATAGCTAATAAAATACTGTCTCTGGTACTCTCTACTTTCACCCAATACCTTACGTCTGCAGACTCCTTTGTTACATGCTCTCTTCTGAATCTGGCTTCAATTCTCAGTTGTTCCTTGCTGATGTACTGCTGCAACAATTTTCAAATCATCATCAGCAAAATTGTACTTGCATGTGTTATTCATGATATTGTTTGATAATTTCAGAGTCATGTCGATTTTTTTCCCTTTGGAATGGATCATTAGTCGGTTACCTGTCTTCCAAATTTCTTTGTAAAAGATGAGTATGCACTTGCAGGAAACCCATTTCGATTGGTATTCTCATTTTCTAGAACCTTTTTGCCACCCATGCTTTTAGTGATATTCCTTCAGTATCATTAGTTTTTGGTCATATGCTACCTCTTGACATGATTGAACATTAAACAATTACTTTTGGTACAGCAACTCTGTACAGTTTTTGCAACTTCTTTTTGATACTTCCTAATTTTTGTCCATAGAATTCTTCAGCATTGCAACTCAAGGTTTGAGTTCTTTTCCTTTTTTTTTCTTCAGCTTGATAGTAATTTGTTCTTCTATTTTGGATTTCTAACACTTAAGTGTTTGCACATTTTAACTATGCTTGCACATCTAACTTCTTTGGTTATGGTTTTAAAGATACAAATCTAGTGGAATTTATGTGTATATGTTTATAGGGATTTATATCAAGCATGGAGCATGCTCCATGCCTATGGATCAGATGTCAAGGTGGAGGCTCCTCTTGACTGGGATAGCTATAGGGACTGATAAGATTAACTGGTCAGACCAAAGACTTTTGGCTATAAATAATCCAAGGTGAATAGGTAATGTGGTAAGTTGCTGAAGACTTTAAGGACTGACAGGCAATGTAGCATTTCACTTGATCAATTTTGAAGAATTGGAAATTGGATGATGAACCAGATATGATCTTGAGTTTAACCCACCTGAATTTCAAGAACATCTCAAGAACAGTTTTGATGTATTGAACTTGAGTGAAAAAACACCTGATCAGCTGTGGGAGAATACAAAGAATGTCATTAAAAATAAGTCATTAAACAGAGAGAAAAGAAAGGGTCAAAGTGAATGTCAAAAGAGACTTGGAAATTGTTCTTAATTGTAGAGTAGTTAAAACAGCTGGAGGAAATGATAAAGTCTAAAAGCTGAATGGAAAATTTCAAAGGGCATCTTGAGAAGACAAAGTCAAATATTAAAATGAAACACGTCAAGGCCTAGTGTTAGAAAACCAAAATTGAAAAACACACTGAAGGTATCTTAAACTGAAATAACTCAAGGAAAAACTCAAGCCCTGAGGTGCAAAATTGAGTGATTCAGTAGAAAAAATATTGAATAGTGCATGGCCACTGTACAAACAAGTACTCGTTGGTATTTCACCATTTCAGGAAGTAGCATATGAGCAAGAACCAATGGTGCTGAAGGAAGAAGTTCAGGCTACATGGAAAGCGTCAGTCAAACACTCAGCTCCATACACTGATGGAATACCAGCTGAACTAGGTCCACAAACCGATAAAGCACTGGAAGCAATCATCCGTGTATGCTAGGGAGTTTGGAAGACAACTGCTTGGTCAACTGACTGGAAGAAATCCATATTTATACCCATCCCCAATTAAGTGTCCAAACAGAATGCTTAAATTATAGAACAATATCATTGATATCACATGAGCATACATTTTTTTATTATTCAAAAATCATTTTATTGGGGGCTCTGACAATTCTTACAACAATCCATACATCAATTCCACCACACATTATTTGTACTTATGTTACCATCATTCTTTTCTAGACATTCACTTTCTATTGAGTCCTTGGTATCAGCACCCATTTCCCGCCCACACCTCCACTCTCATGAGCCCCTGATAAATTATAAATTAGTGCTATTTTCATATCTTACACTGACCACAGACCGTTGCCCCTCCTCCCCCATGTTGTTCTTCCTCTGTTGTTCTTCCTCCTCTCCCACCTTCTCCCTATCCTTCTGGTATCCCTATTTCCATTCCTGCTCCTGAATTCCCTGTGTCATGAGCCCTTCTCTCTTATTTGTTGCTGTGCACCTGCTCTGGGATACTCCAAAGTGATAGGTAACACTAGGGCCATGATAGTGAGAGGTGAAGAAGCCTCAAAGAACCAAAGGAGTATTGTGTTTCATCAGTGCTTTCCTGTGACCTGGTTGACTCATCCCTTCCCTGTGACTCCTCTGTGAGGGGAATGAACATAAAATTTTATTGCAAATTATCTAACAATGGTTGCAGCAGTTCATTGACAGGAAGTTCTCACAGGCTCAGGCCAAAGTGAGAAAAGGAACTGGAACAAGGGAATTAATTGCTGATGTCACATGGATCTTGGCTCAAAGCAAAAATGTTTAGTTTATCTTCCCAGAAATATGTTTATTTTTGTTTTATTTACAATTACAAAGGATCCAACTGTGTGGCCCATTAAAAAAAAAAACCAGGGAAAACCTTGATGTGATACATACATAATCTGATGTCAACTTGAGACTATTATGAATGAAGGGGTGCAGTTTAGCCTGTCAATCAGGTCACAGGTTGATGACCTCATTTGGAGACCCGAAGGAAATAAATAGCTCACCGGAGGCGGGGCAGAGACATTCCCTGTGAAACATTCCTGTTGACAAGTCACATGGAGACACACTGATGGAGCTGTAGGAGCCAAATGGGGACCCAGGACAGCACTGAGATTTTTCCAGCACCAATGGATTCACAAGACTTTCCACCACTTGCCTGTGATCTTCCTACATTCAGTATTATTGATGGCTGTGTGAGTCTAAAGAGGAATTAACGGACTAGCATTGGACATATGACCTAATATTGAAATTATGAACCTGATCTGGACTGGGCTTGGATGTTTCTCAATATACAATTGCTCTTCTATATAGTTGCTTCTTATACATGAATGTCCAAGATTTTGCTCTCTAGTCAAAGCTGGACTAACACTCTTAGGAGGAATGGAAATATTAGGATACTTCATTCTGCTCATGTAGCGCTTGTACAATGATCAAGAAGCAGGGACCCTGCATGCATCAAAATTAGGAAAGGTGTATGACAGAGCTATATCCTCTCACCATACTTATCCAATCTATATGCTAAATAATTGGAGAAACTGTGATATGTAAAGAAAAATAGCATCAGGATAGAATAAGGCTTATTAATAACCCATAATGTGCAGATGAGACAACCCTGTTTGCTGAAAGTGAGGAGAATCTGAAGCACTTATTGATGAAGATCAAAAATTTCAGCTCTTAGTATGGATTATTCCTCAAATCAAGAAAACTGAAATACTCACAGCCAATGGATAGCACTGTGATAATGGATAAAAGGGTAAAGTTATCAAGGATTTTGTCTTTCTTGGATTCACAGTCAATATTCATGGAAGCAGTCGCAAGAGATCAAACACAGAGTTGCATTAGGAAGATCTGCTGCACAAGACCCCTTTAGAGTATTGAAAAGCAAGGATGTTACTCTGAGGACTAAATGAACCTTCCTCAAATCATGGCATTCTCAATGGCTGCCTATGCATGTGAAGAAGGACATTTGAAAAAGAATCTGTGAGCTTGAATTGTGTTGCTGGAGAGGGATATGGAAAATACCATGGAGTGTGCAACAGACTAAGAAGTCTGTCTCAGAAGTACAGCCAGAATGTTCCTCAGAGGTAAGGATTTTGAGACTTTGTCTTCCATACTTCAAATATGTTCTCTGGAGAGATCAGTCTGTGGAGAAGGCCAACATGCTGGTAAAGGGGCAACCAGAAAGAGAAATGCCTTCAATAGGATGCATTGACACAGCGTCTGCCACAGTGGAATCATACATAGGAGCCATTGAGGACGGGCGCAGACTCTGTAGTGTTTTGTTCTGTTATGTATAGGGTCACTATGGGTTAAAACTCAATGGATGGTACCTAACAACAGCAATGACAACAACTCAATCTATGAGAATATCAATTGTTCTGCTTACTCATTAACACATGGCAGAATCACCTTGGCAACAGTGGGTGAGTAAGTGTGTAATGTCACCTCATTGCATTTTGTTGGTAGTGATTGGCTATTTGTCTTCTTATTTTTCCTAAGAACGTGTATTGTCTCTTTCTCAGTGATTTGTAGGAGTTCTTTATATATTATTAATATGTAATATTAATTTTACATAAGGTTTTTTTTTCAAATATATCCAAGACTTAATTATTATCTATCAGTTTATGGATTATATTTACTTTTCTGTCTTTTAAGGAGGAGGAGACTTTAATATAGTAAAATCAAACTTATCCTTTTTTTTTCCTTTTTAGTTAGTGCTATTATAACCTATTTAATCAAATTTGAAGTCATGAAAGAACCCATATCAGTGAGTCAATTTTGATGCAAAGCAATTCCATATAGAGGCTTTGAGGGTGTAAATCTTCACAGAACAAGAAGTAGTGAACTGCTCACCACAAGGCCAGCAGTTCAAATCCACGGACCCTTTTGTAGGAAAAACATGGAGCTATCTGCTTGGGTCAAGATTACAACCTTGGTGACATTATGTGGTCATTACAAATCAAAGCTAACTTAGTGGCAGTGGATTTATTCTTATTTTGAATTTATTTAAGGTTGTGAACATGGTTCTTTTAATTTTTTTCCTTTTAAAATCGTTATGGTTTTAGTGTTTTGGTATATTTCTTGATTAAATTTTCTCATTTTAAAAGGATTTTTGATGCATAATTTTCTTTTTATTCCAATCTTCTTTTAAGCTTTAGTAGATAGGAATGGTAGTCACAGAGTGAGTGGGGACTGCTTCAGCTTCCGTGCTCTCTGATTGAGTCTCCCCAAGATTCATATTCTTTTTTTTGGGGGGGCATCACTGCTCTCCAGCGGTGGGAGTAGGAGGCCCAGCCCCACTTCTGGAATTGAACTTCCGTCCCAGTGGGCTGCAGTCCTACGCAAAACCACTACGCCACCGGGGCTCAGCCCAAGATTCATATTCTTTCTGAAACATTTGGCAGAATTCACTAAGGAATCCATTGGATTCTGTGGGCTGGTTTGTACTTGACAGTTCCTTTTTTTTAAAGTGGGAATATAAATTAGGATTTCCATTTTTAAAAATGAGAAGGCTATTTCTATTGATTCTTGTGACAATGTTGGTAAAACTTATTTTGCAATACATATTTCTATTCTCTAAGTTGTTAAGTTTCTTTCACAAGCTTATTTTATTATCCTTTTAAGGTATGTAGTATATTTGTAATGCTATTTCATTCCTGATATCGGTATTTTGCATTTTCTTGATCATTCTTGCAATTTTATTTATACTTTTTTTTGTTTGTTTTTTGGGTATCACTTACCTCTGGTGGTGGGAAAAGGAGGCCCAACCTTTGCTCCTGTGAAGCCACTGCTGGAATTGAACCTCCATCCCAGTGGGCCGCAGTCCTCTGCACAACCACTACACTACTGGGGCTCAGCCCCTTATTTATATTTTCTAAACATCATCTTTTGCCTTGCTCATTTCTCTTACAGATAGTATGTTGTAGATTTTATATCCATGAATTTTACCTTCTCATCTATCTTAAAGTTGGTAACATTTTTTAAAATACAATTTGCCTAATGTTAATATCCACAAAATTGAAAAGAAAACCCAGATCCTGAAATGCGTTTTGTGTTTGCACTAAGTCCTAGCTCTAAGGTAAGAAGGACTAGTTCTTATATCATGTCCCAGCTTCAACTTGTTCTTGGGAAGGGAGCACAGGTGATATGGATGTTATAGCAAAACTCTGACAGAGAATTTAGATGGTGCCCAAATATCAGATGAAATAGGGCTTGGGATTGTAAAGGCTTGGCCCCCAACACACAGCTGTCAAAGTAGATGTCAACGGAGTCGATGTGAAAGATGTACATCATCTGTGAAAGACTGGAATCCATCTAATCTGAAGTCGTGGGCATGATCAGTACCTGAGCCTAAATGGAGAATCCTGTGTGGAGAAGGCAATAGATGACATGGGGAGCCCAAGCATCATCCATGGAACTCCTTAGGCAATCAATCTCCAGAGAACTCCCCTTATCTAAAATTGAGGGATGGGAGGAAAGTGGTCATGAAACAGGGCACTTGGGAGAGACATGAGTGCAGAAATTCAAAGACATAAATCTGACCCAAAGATTTAGAATTTTGTCAGTAGGTCACCCCTCTATGATGCAGGCTGATGGGATCTTGTTTCCAGCGTTTTCTGTAGTTTTGGTTTGCATTGGTCTGTGTGGATTTGTTTGTTCATGGTAGAGTGCATTTCTGAGGGGTGATCTCAATGGAGGTCACCCTCTGGAAGTTCCATTCCTGCACTTTCCTTTTTTCAGTATAGGAAACCCAGGATTGATGAACCCATAGGCCTGCAAATAAACTAAGGGCTACGGGGGGAGAGGGGCACAGTGGTGATGGTGAGGTAAACGGGAGACGATGTCAAGGAGTTTGTGTAAAAAAGGATTTTTGGAAACTGATTGTGGTAGCAATTGTCCAATTTTACTTGATATGATTGGATTATGGAGTGATATGTTTTATGTGTTAAATCTGGACTAATACTTTTTAAAAAAGCCTAGTGAAACATCTCTCCAATTTGTAGTCATGCATTTTAACCAGGGCACAGCCGGGGCACCTTTGAGTCCGTAGCCCCCAAAGGCTGTGGACATATTCTTGGCAACTCTATATTTTCAATGAATAGATCCTTCTGGATATTCTTGTCTCACTATCTGTGAACATTCACAGGAGAATACGGTGACCCACAGCTTCCCTCTTTCTTCTCTCTGAGCTCCACCCGTACGTGCGGACTAAACACGTTTCCTCCTCCTCTTCCTCCTCCTCCTTGTTATTGCAGAGCTCCTTTGAAATCCTTCCTGGAACTTGAAAGTCATCGTCCAGGTCTTCATGCTGCACCCTGACTATGAAGCCTGACTGACTGAACATGGGGAGCTGGATCTGGGGATGACTGGCTTCTGCTCTTGCTTCTTTGCAGACACATTTGGGGAACAGTCCCCTCAGTCTTGCTGTGTGTTAGCCATCGCTTCTGACAATTGAATGTCATGGCCATCTGACTGCAATGCTGTTTCAGAATAACAGCTTCAAGTGTTTGGAAAGCTTTTAAAATATTCCTCTTCCATTTAAATGCATGTTTCACACCGAGCTTCCAAATGTCCAATGATTCAAAACAAAACAACAACTGCCTTTAGGTAATATCCTCAAAGTAAATCCCAGCCATTGATAGACAGAAATGAACTTGTTGGGGGCACCAATATGCATCACCCTTTATTAACACATGCACGCAAGCATTGTGCAACAAGAGGTGGAATCTGCTGGACTAGCCCTCTGGGCGTGTCTGTGTTGTTGGCTTCGTGATGTGTTCATTACTACTGCCAAGGGTGAAGTTCGCTTCTCTTTAGGGTGCTCCATTTGAGATGGATATCGCTTTGGCTGACGAAGCCTTTTTATTTTTTTAAAATGTGATGTGACCTGGGGCAACCTAAGGGGGAAAAAAGTAAAATAAGGGGAAAGAAAATAAAAGCTTTCACATCAAAATAAAAATTGTAAGGGGGCATGCTGCCTGATTTCATATTAGCATTTTAACAACTAGAAGAAAGTCTCGGTGACATCTGTGAATCCTTAATTGGGGTTGTCTATAGGGGTCTCCTCAACTGGCAGGGGCTGGGCTCTATCCCCTTCAACAGATAAGGGCCCATTGCTTGAGTCTCTCCTGGGAGGGATGGATTATCTAGTAAGCCTCGTAAACAAGGTTTTCCCTGGTTCTCTGGGGACTTGGTTCTTCTGTGGTGCTGGAGCAAGGTGCTATGGGGCTGACAGGGCCATAGATGCCCTAGATTGACTTAAAAGTGGAACTTGGCTGCGGTGTAACAGAAAAGTGCAATTGTTCACTAGTGATTAGTAATTGAACACCTGTAGACTCATGCTTGACTTGCTCACTGGGAACTCTTGAATGAGCAGACAGGGGGCCTCTCCTGAGGGAGAAAGTGCCTTGTACAGATCAAATTAAAGAACCCTGGGGGTGGGGGGAGATTAAAGGTGGCATGATGGTGAAGATTTCATTTACTGTGACAAATTTGATGTGAGACTTGGTTAAGAGGGTCTGAAGTCAAAAGTTAACCCAACCCCCTACTGCTAACACAGACACAGACACACACGCATACACACTCGTACACACAATGACACCTAGTACTGAGCATGCTGTGGTGATTAGCTCTAGGCTGGAATGAAAGTACAGAGAAGGAACTGGGTGACCTTTTCAAATTTCCTACCCCCTGAACCCTCTCCTTAAGGTTCACATAGAATCTCTAGAACGTATGGAGAGCAAGTCATTCGAAACAGTCAGAGCTAGTGAGTACCTGCAGGCAGCAAGTCAATTATGGAATTTCTCATTGGCAGCTGCAAGGTGCAGTTCAGCTGCTGTAGATTACATCTCACGCATGTGCACGGCACGTCCTCCCGAAGGGATCACAGAGGTGCTGGACTTCCTTTCATAAGAAGGGAGGAAACTGAGGTGACGATAGCGATGATGATGCTTAAAAAGGTTTCCACCATTCTTTTCCTTGTGCTCTCCCTTCTCCCCAGCATGCCATGACCCTTAAAGGCTGCACACAGGAGAGAGCTTCAGGTTGCGTTGCTACCCAATCAACGCTGACTCCTTACGACCCCGCGTGTGCCCGGGCAGAACTGGGTGCCGCAGGGTTTCCGTGGCTCTCTTTTGAGAACCAGATCGCTGGGCCCTTGTTCCATGGTTCTTCGGGGTGGCCTCTGAATTCCCACTTTTGGGTTAGCTTCACCCACCCAAGGACATGGAGGATGGACTGCTGTGCGGACTGACTGACTGACTCAATGCCTCTTAGAACACTTTTTTTCTATTACACAAGGATATACAGGATCCCTTCAGGTTGATATCTGCTCTAAAATTACCGTTCCCTGTTTGCATATTGAACACACCCTACAGACTCCAGCAGTGCCCACACTCAGAAGAGGCAGGTGCACTTGTGCATTTGAACGTCGAGATTTAGCATGCAGTGTACTTAGGTGGACTACCACAGCGGGCTGCAATGGAGGTAGCGCCTCCTGCCCTCCTGTCAACAGAGACTTGTCTGGAATCTTTTCTTCTTCCTCTCTATCCCCTTTGGGGACACTTGTTGGCATTTGTAATAGGTGCAGGCAAGACATCTGCCTCCAAGTGAGTTCCTGTGTTCACTGCTCAATGAAGCAATGGAGCATTTGAAATGCGAGAACATTTCTCAAAACATTGCAGCTAGTTAATAATTCTTCATGCTCTGAATACTACATCTCTCACACCCTGAGTCTATTAATCTTGAAAATAACATAAGTTACGTGGCTCTCATTCTGCTCCCTTACAAAATACAACAGGAAAATGGGGTGGGGTGGAGCTGGTAACAGAAATCCAATTATCTTACTAGAATGACTGTATTGGTGACTTTACTTGAACCAAAAAACCATTTGTAATGAAATTTTTTATTCCTTATATTTATTTTATTTTATTCCTTATATTTTATTCCTTATTTTATTTTATTCCTTATATTTAGAAACTTGGACGTGTGTCAGTGTTAGGGATGAAAGTAATTTTCGGAAGATTTCCATTGAGCAGAAGCATCAGATGTGAGCCATAACTCCATGTAAGATTTGAAAGTGATTAAAAACAACAACAACAAAAGGCATTTTTTTCTCCTTGTAAAATTTCAAACATGAAAAATGAGAGATCATCTCCAGAACATGTTCCAGAGAGTGCACCCAAGAGTACAAACTGCTATCCAGTTTCTGGAAGGTGACTTGGCAAATTGACTCACAAGTTTAAGAAGCATAAATGATCCCTTAGGTTTAATACTTATCCTCAGAGAGTTTCACCCAACCCGCAGGCATTTGGTCAACCCCAATGTGTGCAACTCTATGGGTTTTCACTGGAGGGTTTTTCTGAAATAGATGGCCATGTTTCTATTAGAAAGCAGGTTCAAACCTCCAGCCTTTCAGTTATTAGCTGAGCTTGCTGCTGTTTTACCCATGATCTCTCAAGATTCATTGTTCAAAGGTCTTTCATCGTTAGCTATCATTATCTATCGCACATCCAGAGAAACTTTGTAATGTAGACACTACTTCCCCCTGTCACTGCATGAACTTTGACTCAAGGTGACCCCAGGAGGCACAGTAGAGCTGTGCTCCTTAGATTTTCATGGCTCTAACCTTTCAGCCACAAACGGTCTTCCTTCTTTGGTATCACTGGATGGTTTAAGCTCCTGGGTAGACCTGTGTTTCCCATTAACCATTTGCACCATGCAAGAACGCCATAAACCACCAAATGACGGTGTTATCAGAAAGTCAATTCCAACTCATACCATTTTATAGGACAAGTAGAATTCTCCCATATTATTTCCAAGGTTACAATTCTTATGGAAGCAGACTGACACCAATTAATCCTGCAGGAAGTTCATGTGATTGCTGTTGGCAGATACCCTAAGACAGGGACTTCTATGGGCAATAGAACAAAACACTAGTCCATTCTATGCTACCTTCACACTCATTGGTATGTTAGAACCCATTGTTGCAACTACTGTGCCATTCTTTACTGACAGGTTCCTTTCATTTGTTGACACTTGCCTTTATTAAGCCTGATGTCCTCCTTCGGGATGGATCCCTCTGGATCAAGTGTCCAAAGCATATGAGGCAAGCCTTGCCAATCTCATTGCTCAGAGGGCTTCTGAGTATACACTTCTTGAAAAACATGTAAAAAATGGGAAGTGAATTAAGTAACCTACCAAATATGATTGGTTGATTGGCATGTTTCTTAGATGCATACAGTCAGACAAAATGCAATCATTAAATGTGTTCATGTAGATGAATATTTACTCACATAAAAAGACATTTACAATATCATGTCAGCAAAAATTAATTAATTTCAAAGCACCAATTAAAAATGATGAGTATGATCCTTTAAGGAAATTATGTTGATAACTATTTTACACTGAAGAGTGTGGAAGTACCTGCAGCAGAGTGCTAATAGATTTCATCTCTGGACGAGAGTGTTTTAGGCAACATTTGTTTTTCTACTTGCTAATCTGCATTTTCTTGCCTTTTACAATGGAGATGTTATTAAAAATAGGGGAAATCTATAGCATATAAATAAAAAGATATTGGGGTGGGGGCTAAGCCCCGGTGGTGTAGTGGTTGTGTGCAGGACTGTGACTCACTGGGTTGGAGGTTCAAATCCAGCTGCAAGGCTGGGCCTCCTACTCCCACCACCAGAGGGCAGTGATGCCCCCATAACAAAAACAAACAAAGAAAGATATTCATGTTGTATTTAGTGATGTTTTATTACAATCTTGGATGGAAATATAATTTATCTGTGAATATTTTCTAGTTCTCTGCTTTTACCCTTCCCACAATATTTGCTCCCCTCCTACCCACCTAGATAGGGAAAATTCTAAAGCAGATTAAGCAAATTAAGTGCGCAGATGTGGGCAAAAACTCTGCAATAAATTCCACATGAGAAAGCTATGGAGAGAATCTACAGTTGGCCAATTCAAGACTCAATTAACAGAAAATTTGCAATCTGGTCAAAATAGATGTTCAAATCAAATGGCAATATGCCTTACACAGCCTCATCACTAAAGTTGAAAATCCATAAAAGGGATAAAACTAAGAATGATCTTAAAATGTTAACTTTCCTTTCAATTCTCAGTGGGGCCAGACAATAATTGATGGCACCTCATTGTTGATATTTCATAGGTAAATTGAATCTCACCCCTATTTTGCCATGAAAGGGGGGCGGGCAGTGATTCTGTGGCCTGGAGTCTCCTGTGCTGTCAGCAAGCAAGCTGCCATTCCTCTGTTTATTGTGAACCATTCATCACGCCCTTGTGAAATGACTGGGATGCACTGGATTGATGTGGGCCCTGAAGAAACCCTGCTGACTCAGTGGTTAAGCCTTTGGCTCAGGGAGAAAGGTGGCCATCTGTTTCTGTGAAGATTTATAGCAGTGGAAACCTTTGGAGACAGATCTACTCTGTCTTGTAGGGTTTCTCCTAGTTTGAATAGCATTGAGTTTCAAGACCAGGAGAAGGAAATAGAGCACGTTATCATTGTGCTTCAGGAATCCTAAGTTATTTGAAAGCAGCGCTTACACATGACATACTTCAGAACAGTATGCCCTTCATGTCTAGACACCTGGTAAAACACTTAGCACATGAGATCAGAATGGCCATGTAAGGGTACAAGGAGAATGAGCTTCATGGAGTCAGGACAGAGAGGCAGAGCATGTCGAGTCAAGACTTCCCTATAGAAAGGAATGGAAAGGTACTGTTAGTTTAGTTCCTGTGAAGTGTGTGTTGATTTAGTAGACCAGAGCCATTTCACCTCGTGGACTATTGACTTGAGAGAAAGAAGCAAAGTTTACAAGGAAACAAAGAACACACATATTGTACATAATTGATTTCAAAATGGAATATGTGGTGTGTGATTTTTTAGATACTAATTAAATACACTTATGGTGTAACTGCTCTGTCCCAGTAACTGTGCTGCTGGCCCGGTATGCAGAATGGGCATGGCTCTCCCCTCTATAAAACGAACAAGGGGGCCCTGAGAAGCTTCCTACTGCACCAACTAGTCTCTTAGTGTGGTGGAGTGGATATGCCTTGAGCTTCAAATCACAAGGTCAGCATTTTATCTATCTTTCTATTTATATATTTATTTTCAAGGCCAGCATTTTAAAACCCCCAATTGCTCCCAAAGAGCTAGAAGGGGCTCTGTGTTCTTGTGCATCGTTCCAGGCTCAGGAACCCACGGGGGCAGTTTGACCCTGCCTACAGGGTTGCTGTGAGTGGACATCCACTTAATGGCAGTGA
This sequence comes from Nesogale talazaci, assembly GCA_004026705.1. Taxonomy (NCBI): domain Eukaryota; kingdom Metazoa; phylum Chordata; class Mammalia; order Afrosoricida; family Tenrecidae; genus Nesogale; species Nesogale talazaci. The sequence goes on along the minus strand of PVJH01008501.1, from coordinate 17,390 downwards.
CTTTATTTTGGGTTGATTACACACACAAACATTTCAGCACATAGGTCCGCTAAAATAAAATAACGTCTTAAAAATTGATGACCCTAATGCCATTTCATTGAGTCTATTGCAGAAATAATAAAGGGCATCATTCAAAAGTCCTCTATTGTAATTCTCTGTGGTGGTATGGTGGATTTCTAAGTTTCTTTTTTCAAACAGGATCCTCAGTAAAAAGTGCATTTTAAATTAAATCTCAGTACACATATACATAAATGTACACATACATAAGTGAAATGAAAATTTCCTGATAAAATTCTTTATTACTTTTGACACATCAAAAACTTTCTATTTAATTCTATTGGATTCTATTCCTTAGAAATTTTGTTCACAAGCTAGAAAGAAAATTTGTTCACAAGCTAGAAATCAGTTGCAAAACCTATTAATAGATCATGATTCACAGGTTGAAGTACACTGAATTTTGTTGGTTCTGAAGTAATAGAAGATGCCATCTAATATATATTTTTTAACTTAGTAACCATGGACTCAGGCACAGAAATAATTGTGAGAATGGTGCAGGCGCAAGGAGGCTTTGACCTCTTGTGCACAGGACTGCTCTGGGTCAGAGCTGACTCCATGGCCCAGACAACAGCTAAACCAAATGGATCGAGAAGCCTCATAAAGCTTACGGGCCTGTGTTCACACCAAAAGACAGGGAAGACAGTTTCTGCAACAAAAATAAGTTAGATCCATTGTGAACAAAATTAATTTGCTGATTTTCCTATCACCATTTAGATGTTTTGTTTTATTTTTACTAGCCTTTATTATGGATAACTCTAGAATATAAAGAAAACAAAAATCTTCACAACTGGGCCAACAGAGGCACGAAGAAAGAAATGATAGATGTCAGTATTGAGTTTTGCTAGGCTCTGCAGTCTATGCCTATAGAAGTGGGAGTCAAAAAATCACAGTAGGCTGAGCCCTGGTGGTGTAGTGGTTGTGCGCGAGACTGAGGGCCCACTGGGATGGAGGTTCGATTCCAGCTCCACGGAGCAAAGGCTGGGCCTCCTACACCCACCACATGAGGGCAGTGATACCCCCCCCCCAAAAAAAAATCACAGTAAATATTGCACTTGGAAAATCTGTTGCCGGAGATTACATTCAAATCTTGAAGGGCAACCATGACCCTTTGTGCACTAAAGTTATGTCTGATTGAAGCCATGGTATTTTCAGCCATTGAATATGTATGTGAAATATGGATAATGAATACGAAAAAGCCCAAAATAATTGATGTGTTAGAATTTTAATGTTAGTGAAGATTACTGAAAGTCCCATGGACTGTCAAAAGAACAAAAAAATCTCTTTTGGAAGAAGTATAAGCAGAATACTCCTGAGAAGCCAAGATCGCGTGACTTTATCTCATGTACTTTGAACATGCTCGGTCACGGGCCAATACAGAAGAAGACCCCACATAAGATGAATTGGTAGAGTGGCTGCAACAATGGGCTAAACATAAGAATTGTGAAAAATGGCTCTGGATTATGAGTCAGAACCACCCTAATGGCACCAACAAGTGTCCAAAAACAAAATGTCCCTTTGAGGACCAGTTTGAAATGGGCTTGTCAATTGCCTTCTATGGAAAAGCATCATATTTTCGGTGGTATGTGGAATGGGAACAACAGATCAGGAAGATAGAAAAACCGATTCATTTGAATGGTGGTACTGGAAAATCACATTAAATAACATGGACTGAAAGAACAACGAACAAATTTATCTTGGAATATATAATCAAGAATGCATCTTCAAAAGGAGGATAACAAGACTTTGTCACTTTTTCTTGAGAGAATGTCTCAGTCCAGTAAGGGATTGGTGCACAAGAACCTAAATAGGTTTGTGGGAGAAAACAGACCAGGCAGACTATTGGGTGTGGCAGGGGCAGTTACCTGGAGAGTATGGGGGTACAGCAGAGAGGACCAATCTTACTACGGGTCACCAGCATGGGGGTTGGAGCTGGTTATCTGGTTCCTGTCCCAATCAGGATGCTATTTGCAGCAATTCAAGATAGTTACATGGGGCTAGGTCATTTGAAAATGTACCACTGTATGTATCTCTTCTGTTCACTGCTTCATTCAATTTCTTATCTCAATTACTGTTTAATCTATTGATCTACTTCTTTGTTCTTTCAGTCAGAGCTCAGCATTCCAAGATTGCCTCCCTTAATTTCTCAGTATGGGCTGTAGAAGATATGTGTAGTGTATGTGCCTAGTCCATCGTCTTTGCAAAGCAAGATCAATTAGAAACACAAACTCACTACTCTTGAGGCCTTTCAATTCATGCCAACCCTACTGGACAGGGTGGAAGTGACCCTAGGATTTCTGAGACGAACATTTTACAAGAGCAGAAATCTTTCTACTGTTCTGCTATTTTAACTGTTTAACTGTTGAACGTCTTCATCCTCTCTTTGCACATTTGTAGTTGATTAGATTCCCATATATTCCTTTGGTCAAGATCCACTCCACTAAAGATACTGTTTATATTTTATTAAAAAAATATTTGCCATGAATGTCACTGTATTATGTAATTATACAATGAAAACTTCTACAATTTTCTAGCATAATTTCCATCAATGCCACGTTTCCTTTATTTTCAATAGTTCAAAATATTTAAATCATTTGTTGGAAGAGTTTTTTTTAAAAGATATGTTGACTACCCTAGGTGATCACTTGAAAAATGGTGCATCCATGATCCAGAAAATATTTAAGACAGCAAAGCAGTTACTCTGTGTGCACTGATGCTATTTTCATACCTGCCAATAGTTCTTCCCTTAAGCAAATTATTTTGTTCTCAGAATAGGAACAGTATTCAGATTTTACAGAATCAGTAATTCAGGGTTTGTTGGGTGCCAAAAGACAAAGATACTTGATTCTTTTTCTGAATTAGCATGGATATTACTGATACCCAGGAGATAGCTTCACAAACTTGTAAATGTACTAAGAGGTCTCAATTTCCCTAGAAAGAGAATGGCATGCATCAGCCCATCTATCTCTTTCCTACTTCTGAAGACTTTTCCTGTGTTTTATGATACTGACAACCACATACAGAGGTAGGCAGGATTCAGGTACTTGATCCAGCAAGTTATTTTTCCACAGATGCTAAAGCATGCCCAGGAAAGTTTACTCTTAGATCTCATATTTATATTTGTTTGTTTTAATGCAAAAATTATTAGTTTTCAAATTACCTTTTATTTCAGAAATTATGTTAGACATTTCTTTTCTTTTTGTTCAAAATCTATAATTTGCAATGAAGATTAAAAAATGTAGAAAGTCCATCTTTGGAGTCTTTTGGGATTCATGCTGACTGAGCACCATCTTTAGTTGAGAAAAAAAATTTATTTAGTTTGCTCATATGACGTACATGTTGAGCAAGAGAGAGTGGGCACTGACTGTCCACATATAGGTGTTCTGAATGTCAAGGCTCTTGCCCTGAGATCCAGAGGTCTCATGACTATACTTTAAGGACTGGGACCCTTCCTCTCTCCAGATGTCAGAGTTGAATTAGCCACGGGGTGTGGGGGGTGGGGGTTAGGGTGTATGTGGAGTGAGTGCCCAGACTGCTCTTCAGCGAGGAGAGAAGTTGACTTTTACCTCAACGTTAAACTGCTCAGTTTTGTGTCTTACAAATAACCAGCAATACACTTTTGGTGTTCTTGTACTTGTTTACAAGTTTTGTTTCTTTGAAACTGAATGTATACCTTTTCCCTTATCCATCTGGAAGCTTCTGTCTTTGGGGTGTGAGCTTGAAGTGCCTTCAGGATGTGGAATGGAAACCTATGGACGTGTTTCTCCACTGGTGTACAGAGCAGAGAAGACGGTGGCATGGGTCAGGGAGCTCACTCTTTTTTCCCACACCTTAGCTTCTAAGTAGAGCTTCTTTCGCACTGTGATTGGTGGGGGGTGGGTGAAGTAAGGTCATATTTTCTAACTACTCAACTTTTTTTATTAATTCCAAACTTACTCATTGCAAGTAAGAGAAATTATCAGTGTATCCTGGTATTTGGTCAATTTTAGACTGCAGAAGGTAGTAAAATATTTGCATTCTTTCAGCGTTTGTTATTAGTGGTTGGGGTGTAACTTTGCCTCATGGGTGTATTAAATGGTCTTCATTAAATGTAGACATATGGATATTACCCTTTTGATGACAGCTTTGTACTTCACAAATGATCTTGAAATGTTCTTTTTGACAATGAACATGATTTCACTCTTCTTCAATATGTCATTAAGTGGGCAGCTCCAGCCCATTTCTGTTCCCTAATGCCTGGACTATCGATCTTTATGTGTTCCATCTTTGACAGCTACATTTTTTTACAGCCATAGTTCATCCAAACAATATCCTGATTATTAATTGATGCTTGCGGCTCTTACTTCTCATCCTGTGTTGTGATTCATGAGTACCTATGACTGTTCTAAGATCTATACTTGATCCACACCGTTCGGGTCAATTCCGTTTGAGGATACCCCTCTTCCCATCATATTTTGAGTGGTTTCCCACCCAAAGGGCATTGGGGCCTGCTCTGCTTCTCCTCGTACGGTTTGTACTGGTTGATAGCTTTTGTTTTTGTTTTTTCGAAGTTGCCCCTGAGGTCCTTCGCTCCATCTACTCTGGATGCTTTGCTGACTGTGGTCCACCACATGTGGCCATGGGGCTATTAGGGATGGCTGGGGTCCCGTTTTCAGAAGCAGAACAACATAAAAGCCACCAGAGTGCATAACACAAACTGACAATTGAGCAACCCTGTATATACATTTGATGAATTCTATCTAATTTACAAACCCATGCATCCACAAGGACGTGTCTTCTTTGGATTATTTTTAAAGATATAAATTGAAAACCCATTTCACATTCACTGAAAAAGGGTCACTGCTTTCTTGCTGAACACAGAAAGCCTGCTTCTTTGCCCAGCTATTTCCTTCTCTGAAATTATTAAATTGCATTGATCGTAACAGGAAGATGTATGTGAACTGCTCTCTGAGCAAAACCAAGTTACCGTTTAACTTATCACCTTTTAAGGAGTTGCCAAAAAGGGTGCTAACTTTTGACAAAACAGTCTTCTTCCTTATTTCGTAAACTTGGTCTCTCCTAAAATTTATTGCCTCAATTTCTTTGGCTAGTTTTTCTTTCACTTTAAACATTTTACCTGTGTCGATTGTTCAATTTGGGGTCTGACTTCCATGACCAAGGAAATGACTCTTTCTTACATTAAATCTCAGTGGTGACAATGCATGTTAACAAATCCATTTTCAAGAAGATCGGGAGGAGATATGAATCAAAACATACCCACTGGAGCCGGAATCACTGACTCTCCACTTCTAGTTTGTAGATTTAGCACTGGGACATAAAATTCAAGCCCAAGCCCTTAGTATCAAAGTTGATATTAGAGTAAATTTATCATAATCAAAGCATTCCTGAGGATAAGTGCACTCACTGGGATTGTCTAGTCCCGATGAAGAAGAAAATGTAGTCTTGCAATCTCGCAAACAGGACCAAGTCTCCACAAAGAAACTGACATCATCTCTGAGCAGCTCAACATATAAGCGAGAAAGAAAGCAAGCTGAAAATTGGGAGAAGAGCTGATTTCACTACATGTTTATGTTAATCGGGTATTTGACTTTTGAATGCTTCATAAACCTTGTTATGCTCTGTGCTATTTGAGGGAGTAAAACAGCTGGAATGCTGCCAGAAGCCTTAATTGGAATCAGCTTAGCAGGGGCTGACAAGGTTTCCTAGTGTTTAGTTTCAAACTTATTATAAAAATGCAAAATGATGTGCTATTTATTTTCTCCCCTTCTTTGCTTTACGCCCATCAAGGTATGATTGGGCTGCATTAGGAAGGAAACTCATTTCTCCCTTGTCTGCCCCAGGCCGGTGCTCTGAGTTGAGTCGCACACGTGCAGTCTTTCCTAATTAGCGACGGCCGGCCTTACTTAAGACTGAAATCCTAATGGCATGGAGATCCCTCCCCTATGTATTTCCATTATTGGCTACATGGTCACTCAGTGACCATGGTTGAGTTACTGAGCTGTGGTCAGCTGAGGTGGTGGACAAAACCACAGAAATATGGTTAAAAGCCAGCCTTGTGGGCTCTTAGATTTCTCTGACCAAAGTCTCCTGTTTGCTAACAGGCAGGCTATCCATTCTTTGTTCAAGCCATGACAAAGAGATAGATTGGCATTAACATTTTCTACCTTCTTCTGGATTTTAGCAAACTTGGACTTTATATTTTGGGCTTCAGTTGAAATCACCACCACCGGATTGCCTCCATGATTTCAACTTCACTTGAATTGTTTGTTATATAAATACTGTTTGTATATAAATACTGTTATATAAATACTGTTGTCTGCAAAACCCCCAATAATTGTGTTCCTTAAAAATAAATAAACAAATAAGTTCCAAATATGTGCCAGGCAAAGTGCTGGGTATTAATGGTGAAATATATGACAAAAAACATAATTCTTACCTTAAATTTGTCACAACTGGGATGAAGCAGATATTCAAATACATTGTTGAGAATTTGGACTAAGTGAGTTCCGATTCAGTTTATTGTCTGTTTAGCAGGCCCAGAAGCAACCCACCCTACCTTTTATTAAAATATTAGTGAAAACAATGAACCAGATGTAAAGTCAAACTAAAGCTAACATTTTTATAAGCCAAAGCTGACATCTGTAAGGTGCCCTCTTTCACTAAATACAGAAGTGCTCTGAGAAATTTATATGTATTTTGCAGACCAGATTTTAGCTATGCTGGTTTTGTTTGGTGTAAAAGAGATCCTTACATATTCTTCAACATGTGTCCCCCTGGGTTAGAAAGCCTCTGGTGATATTTCACAGATAACTTGGTGAATACTTGTTCATAATTTTCAAAATTTTTTCTGTTTTCCACTTTATTCAGTTCCAAGAGAGAGATTTTATTTTGGGAGATGTCATTGCATGAGTCAGCAAGGTAGGTAGAATCAGCAATAGAGATAGGATTGATAGCATATTTAAGAAGAAATCAGTAATTGGATTAATTTTATTTTTATTTTTAAGATGAATTTGTAGTAAAATTGCTTGTGGGCATGCATTGCTTTACTTGTGAATTCAAATATCTTTGTCTTGTTGAATGTGCTTGTGCTTCCTAGGGACTTCCCCATTTCATCATGTAAATTATGACATTTATTGCTATCGAGTTTTATAAACATTTTCTGATTAAAAATTTTAAATCTCATATATATTTAAACTTACTTATCTTTTTGAAAGCTAGTTTCTGGTGTAATTTATTTTTCTCTACCATTTCTTGATTTAAGTGATCTTTATATTGATCTTTTCCTTCTTATGCATATGTTGGGTTTTGTTTGCTGTTATTGTCTGATTTGTTGAAGTGAGAACTGTGGTTAGAGGTTTTTCTGTCCTCCCTCTCTGGTAGGCATTTTATGCCATGAATGTTCCTTTCAGTACTGCTTTAGATTCATCAGACACATTTAAATGATAATTTTTTTTTATTTCACTAGGTTGAAATATTTTATAACTTCCTTTTGGGTACCTTCTATGTTCCACAGACTTCTTAGGAGTATTTTACTTATTTCCCAAGTATTTGAGAATTTAGTAGCTCTAATTTTGTTATTGATCTTGTATTTAATTCTGTTATTTTAAATAACATATTTTATATCAAATGTGTTCTTTTAAATTGTTGAAAAAATTATGGCCCAGAGTATGGTTAATCCTGATGAATATTTTGTTTGTTTGTTTTTTTGGGCATCACTGCTCTCTGGTGGTGGGAGTAGGAGGCACAGCCCCACTGCTGGAATTGACCTCCATCCCAGTGGGCTGCAGTCCCATGCACAACCACTACGCCACCGGGGCTCAGCCCCCTGATAAATATTTTGAAATTAGTTAAAAGATATGTAGAGTGAACTGTTCTTGAGTATGATATTCCTGAATTAGGTCATAATGCTATTTAAGCCTCCTTCTATGTTCTTAATGATTTTTTTTAAAGGTATAGTTATTTATGTCTGAAGAAATGCTAAAATCTTCAATTAAAATGAATTATTTTGCTTACTTCAAATCTATCAGGTTTTCCTTCATGTATTTTTAAACTATGTTATTAGGGAATTAGGGCTATGCATGTTTTTTAATGCTTTGATCTCTATATAATATTGAAAAGACCCTCTTTAAGTCAACTATTCAATTTGATATCAAAATGTTTTTGACTTTGTTATAATCACTCTAGATTTTAATTGTTAGGGTTTAAATTCTATGTGTTTTTTATTCTTTTACTTTTGGACTTTCTGAGTCTTTATATTTAAAATGAATATCTTACAGCCATTATATGAGGGGGTACTCCCCCAAAACCAGAACTCTTTTTTCAAGGGTATGTATTTAATTTTTTTAAAAAACAAAACAATCTTATCACATTCAAAGAACTCTCCATTACACTTACCATATTTTTCAAACTATAGGATGCACCTGACCATAAGACATACTCAGTTTTTAGAGGAGAAAACAAGAAAAAATATTTTGAACCAAATAGGACCAATATACTAAAATATTTATTAAAATAAAGCAAAATATGGGAATATTTAGCAGTGTAAACTCAACAGTGGTATAAAGAGCCATCATAACTTTCATTAATAAATGAGGAGAATCTGGTATGTTATTTGACTGACATTGAAACTCTATGAGGCAGGACTTCCCCTGAACACACAATAATCCACAGCATGCAAACAGCGGCAGACAATCAGGGGGCAAATGGGATCGTAAGCAACTGTTATGGGATACCATACCTTTGAACCATAAGGTGCACCCTCATTTCCCCCCACTTTTGGGGGGAAATGTGCCTTATGGACCAACAATTATGGTAATACATTTGTCAAATCTGTGATTCTATTCTTGGAAACATTTTCTAAACTCATTTTTTGAATGGCTGACAGCCCCACCTTCATTTTTTACCTCTTTTGTACCATCAAATCGCTGTCTTTTTATGTTCCCTTTCATTGGTGGAAGCAAAAAAAAAGTCATATGGAGTGAGGTCAGGTGATTTAGGTGGGTGGGACAGGAGACCCATGCTGTTTTTGTCAAAAACTGGCGCATTGAGATGGCTGTGCGAGCGGGCGGGTGCATTGTCATGGTGGAAAAATCAATCTCTCGATACAACAAAAAAATGCCTTTTTCCTTGTATACTATTATGCTTGACAGCTTTCTTATTAGTGTTTTATCAAATCTGACAGTCTCTGCTTTTAATTGAAGTTTTGACCCACTGATATTTAATGTGATATTTGCATAATTGGATGCAAATCTATTAGGTTTGTTTTGCATTTATTCCATCTGTTCTTTGTTCTGATTTTCTTTTTATATTATCTTTTGAATTATTTCAAATATATAGAATGATTCTTGTTTATCTACTTTGATAAATTATTATACTTTTGCAATACTGTGTATAGATATTTTGTTTTTAACTAAGGATTTATGGTGTATGTCTTTTAATTATATGGTCTATCTTAAAGAAATATCATTCCACTGTATGAGTCTTCAATCCTTTTGCATTTAATCCCTTCTTCTAGGTTTCATGTTACTCATTATATAAGTTTAATTATGTCATAAATATCATAATTTATTGTTTTTACTTTCCTTTAGTAAATAATTGCTTATGTTTTTGCTTACTAATTAAATCTTGGTATCATTTTCCATTACACTCAAAGGCATCGTATTATCTACCAGGTTTCTGCTTTGCCTTCATTTTTTGGTTTTAGAGAAATCAATTGTCAAGAAAAGTATTTTTATTTACTATCTATCTTCAAAATGATTTTTTTATTACATCTTCAGGTTTCTACCTGAAATTACAATATTTTTTTCCTTTTGATGCTTTATATAATTTTTCATTATCACAGTTCCTCAAAATTTTGATTATGATGTGCTTTAGTTAATTTTCTTCATGTTTAGCACTCGGCATTAGTTGAGGTTCTTGATTCCGAGGGTTTGTGGTTTCCATCAGATTTGAAGAAAAACTATCAGCTATTATTTCTTCCAAAACATTTTCTCACCCTTTACCTTCTAACCTATTCAAACACTACAGTTTCATTTACACAGGTCCCACAATATTTTGTCACAACTCCCTGACGTCCTATTCCTTTATTCTTGTTTTCAGTCTTTTCTCTTTCTCTTCATTTTATAAAGAACACTTTTCTTTGCTGTATCGATTTCACATCGTTTTCAAAGACCTGGGAAGATGGAAATGTCATCATCAGCAAATAAGAAATCTAGAGGGCCACGCACTGTGCCCATGCTTCAACACAGAGGGGCCACCCATGATACAAATTGTCATCTGGTCGTACATTGCTATACAAGGAATTTGGGAACTATGGGAGAGTACAGAACATTCAGAAGCAAATGACATCGCCACATTAGAGTACAGGTGATGCTATGATTGTAACATAGATAATATGTTTATATTGCAGGTTCTCTAAATACATTGGATAATTTTTGTTTAAATTTATAATTTTCTGTTTTCTATCCTTTTATAATAGACACTTGCTGGTTTTGTAATAAGGAAAATCCTTTTGATTCCTTAAGTGAAATAAAATATGTGTGAAGGGGACAGATTCTGACAGATTTCGGTGCAATTTTGGTGCTTAATAAAAATAGCAAAGAAAAAAAAAAACCCATGGATGCTGAAAATACATCTGCAGAGAGGGGGTTTGTCAGCCTGTTCAATGGGGGAGTCACTGGCAAATGGGCTTTCAAAGAGAAAGAATCTAATCTGGGGCAGAAATGCTAAGTTCTCTGAGAAACAGCAAAAGTACGTGGTGGGTTTGGAGATCTGCATTCAGGACCAGCCAGGTGTGGTGTGACTGTGGAGCCGGGCAGCAGAGGCAAGTGCGGTGGGGGGGAGGGTGTTTCCACAGGAATGAAGAAGCAGAGATAGAAAGAAAATGACTTAAGAATGTGGTGATGAGGTGAGAAGAATGTGCATCGCATAGAAGGTCCAAGTGTGCTGATATTTCATCCTATAAAGAAAGTAAGACATGGGTGGAATCTCAGGATTGTCAAGGAACTCATATAGGTACTGCTGTTGCTGCTGCTCTTGAGAGATATGCTAGAGACAGCTATGAAGCGCCATAGATGTCTGAGGAAAACTTGTCTCGGCAGTGTGGCATGAAGGGCAGGTCTTCGGAAGCTGATATCTCTGCAGGACAGCAGGTGATGTGTGCCTATTCAAGTATACAATGCCATAACTAAGCTGATTTTTTTTGGGGGGGAGGAGTGGTTGACCTTGTCATAGTTGAGGTGAGATGTTTACACTGAGAGTGATCGGCTGAGGTAGAAGTGGAGGCCGTGTCTTGAAGGCAAAGATGGACTCCCAGGTACACCTTCAGGAAAGGCTGGTTTGAGTTGGAACTGGTGATCGAGCCTCCTGGAGAAACTGATCTAGTGTCTGCATTCCTGTCCTGTGTGCATCCTTTACTTCTCCCAGAGACTTAAGGATCCTCACCTGGCTTTGAACAGCAGTTCGCAAACTCCGGCTCACAGGCCATCTGTGGCTCTTTCAGGGCAACCGTGCGGCTCTGAAATAGCATGGAAAACATTTGAAGATTATTGCTTCAGATCAAGGGGATTTCATTTGTTTGAGAAAAACATATTTAAGGCAATTTGAGGGATTTTAAAGTTGCTGGGAGGGACAGGATTGGCTTTTCAGTCTCGAGAGTTTGCTGACCCTTGGGTTAGAAGACTGTCCCTTGCAATTGTCCATTTGGAGAAATCACTCCTTGTTTCTAGAGGGGTTTCCAAGGATCCAAGATATGTCACTTGCATCTTGCAGAGGTTGATTCAGCCAGTGGGAGGAGGGGATGCAGAATAGGAAATGCCCTGGGTGAAATGTGTCAACATAGATTTGTAAAGACACACAGGGAGATTTCCAAAAAGATTACACTTCATTTCGGTTATTCATTTTAAATCTAACAGCTGTTCCAACTGATCATTGTGTTAAAATGTAGGTGTTGCACCAACAGATGAATGCTCACACAGGATTATAAATGTCTTGAAACCTAAAGCAGACTAGGAGACAGGATTGCAAGCTTGAGTTTGGTTCACTCTCAGTGTGTATTCTCAGTCAAGACTATGTCAGAAGACCATGGGTCCCCCCCTTTTCTCTGCTTGTTGTTATCTATAAGCTTCCACAGCTCCTGCAGTGGTCTGATGTCCTTTGGAAAGTTAAAAAGAAAATTCCAATCCTGGTCTAACTCCTCCTCAGGAAATCAGGGAGGGATTGGGTGCAGTAGGATGTTTGTTATCTAACATAAAAGGAAACAGTTGCTTGCTATCTAACATGCAAGGAAGCAATCATTTACTTCAGATGGGGCATCATAGCCTTGGGGGAAAGTTTCTGGGTCTGCTTAGCAATGTCACAGGCTAGCATGGCATGCTAAAAATTTACAGTCTCTCTAAGTTGCCATACCTGACCAAGGGAACTTCAGCAATGGGCTTTATTGAAGACTTCCACCCATGGCACCAACTGAGGTGTGCCAAAAAGAATCATCAAGTCTGCCCAGCCAATGATTGAAGGGGGCCACCAACTATATCCAACATTTTTTTTGACAGGGGTTGCTCATTGTGGGGTGTTTGGTTCTGGGAGCAATAGCTACTGTCCTTGTGCTGATGTGTATTTGGCTCTGATCAGAAGGGCATGATGTGCATGGAGCCCCCCATATTAGTTGTTGGCGCCCTTTGTTTACAGCCCCTCAAACAAAGGATGCCGGGTGGGCCTGGAGAGTTGTGTCACATTCTGCCATTATATTTTTGCCTTTAATATGTGAGGAGACCTGACAAGAGTTGGAGAGAAGCTCGTGAAAGAGGAGCTGCTGATAGCACCACTTTCTTATCTCTTACCAGCAGCAGTTTACTGGGGCCTGGAGTGTTGGAGGACAATCAGTACGCAACTCTGTAACTCCTCTTTGGGCACCCTAAATGAGATCACCTGAGCAGATATCTTGGGCATTCCACCTCCTGTTTTAAATAGCAACTCATGTCTTTCAGATCACATGGAGTCCTCTTTAGATAAAGGACGTGAGTGAGAGGGAAGAAGGGAGAGAGAGAAGAAACACTACCAGTCAATTCTAGCTCAAAGCAGCCTGTAGGAGAGAGTTGAACTACCCCTGGGGGGTTTCAAGCCCATGGATCATATCTGAGGTTTCCTGACCTGCAGGTTGTAGCCCAACTTGCAACTGGCTCTTCCAGCTGGCCTTCTCTTCTCTACAGCATTCCTGGGAAGCACATGTTTGACTTTGTCTTGTTTTCCCTCATCTCTTTGCAATTCCTGTGAATGTTTATATCCATGTATGGTTTTCTGGATCTCAGAACAGCTCCTGACAAGAAATGTGCAATTTTCCTTCAGTATCCAGTCTGTAGGTGATTGCATTCTGGTGGATTAACATGTTGTTGAGCATATTCTCCCTTATTCATGTTTCTCCTATTACACCCTCCAGTGTCATATTCCTCAGAGGTTCTAAGATCTGATGATAAGTTGACTGAGCATGATGCATAGTGGGGCAGTAATGAAACGTGAAACGAAAGATCCTCTGATTTTAGGCATGATGCTGATAGAAGCTGCAACTCTGCTGTTGCCGACAGATGACTGGATATCAACAGTACACGAGAAAGCTCTATGACAAACACGAGGAATCATTCAACTGTCAAGAATGGAGAGGAAATAGGAAAAGAAAAGTACCCTCCCAGTTATTCCAACCCTGGGCATCAAGAGAGGGAGACAAAATGAGGAACAACAATGGATAGGGATATAGGCACAGTTTTCTTCTATTTTTCAAGGATTTGGTTGTTTCTTGTGTGTTTAAAGAGCACAAGCTAAAGGCCTCTTTCCTAAGACCTTTGCCTGACATTGCCATTAAAGAAATGGATTATTAAAGAGCAGAAATGCCAGCCCTGAAGGTTCCCTGAGAATACAAGTCATGGGGAATAGGAATTGGAAAGCAAAGACTGTTCATGCTGAATTTATCTTCTCTGGAGCAAAGGCTTTTTGCCTCCTTTCCTCTTCAAGCCCATGGGTAGAAGCAGTGAAATTCACTGACATAACTGGGCCAGTTGCTTTTTATTTCAAGTATGCTGTGAGAAATACTTGAAAGCAATCATCTGTGCTCGGTAATTGGCTGATAAAGCTCAATATCCGCGGCAATTACAGTCACTGTTCATTCAGGAAATCCTCTCTACATCATTTGAAAGCAGGGCAAAACTGTAAATTATTATAATATGCACCTGTATAACACACGTACAACATGCCCTGGTAGTGCTAGAAAGAGAACGATAAAACAGAATGGGAACATTCATCAGAGGAAACACAGGGCCACCCTGAGTTATTCCCCCAGCAAACTGGCTCCCCAGAAAACCATCGAGGAGTGAGGTTTAGGAATAGAAGCAACGTCTATCTGCCATTAAGATGGTAGAAAAGTAGAGGCCCAAATATGCTGCGGGACTAGAGAGTTAGAGATGCTCACATGCTCCTTCCTGCTGTGGCTGCCCTTCTCCTTTATAGAATGCTGCCCAGAGATGATCAGGAATAGACCCCACCCCACTCCCCTGTGTCTTGATTAACTAAACTGATAATGTCTTCTGAAAGCAATTTCCCCACATGAGGCTACATTTCCTGGTGCAGGTGTTGGACCCTCTTTCAGGGACACAATTCAATCCATGAGACTAGAGCAATTACTCTCAGCCTAACTCCCACTGTTGTGCCTGAGACCACGGTACAGGCAGCATGGAATTGTCAGAGATGATTGTCTTGCTTCATGGATGAGCTCCTCAATACCTTCATAAAAAGTGTCTCTCTGCAGCCTGTACATGCGGAATCTGCCCATGGGAGGTGGGCGGGTGATGAGATCTGGTACATGCACTGCAGCCTATCTATTTCCCCTTGGATCCTTGCCTCCCTCGGTGCCATCCCAGAGACATTCTGGCATCTCGACCTCATTACATTTAACCCAAGGTTAAGTCGAAGCTTTAGATACTTAACCAATAAATCATCCAGTGACAGCCAGCTACGCAGTCTGACACCTTAAACATGGCATCCCTGGTGGGCATCCACATGTCAATCAATATGCTCCATGAATATTCTGTCCCAGGTTTCATTCTCTTAGAACCCATCTGCACACACAGTCCTGGGGTTTATGCCAATATTTATGAATAAAGCAAATTAACAATATACCAAAACACTGCAATTCTTTTGGTGTGTAAACAATTTCATTCCAGATGAATCTTTCAACTTTCACCTCGAAGCCCACTTATGTGCAATTCTGTTTACGGGAAATAATACTAGTGAGGAGATGGGGCTCTGGGGGTGAACTTTGCATGGCATTAGCCAGCCGCACCCCCTAGCCCCCAGCAAGGCAGTTGTCCCAGCATATTGCCTGACTTTTAAGTAAGGAGAGACTAATACTTAGGAGGAAATGTCTCCACTGGCCAGGGAAGCACAGAGGTTACCATATTGTCAGCTAGCTTAATCTACCCGAAAACCTCTCTCTAAAGCTGAAGGTCAAAAGTCATTGTGAAGATCAAATAATTGTGTTTGGATGTATGAGTTTGTCATCCCAGCCAGACTAAATGTTTTGAATGCTCAGATCTTATCAATAATTCCCTTGGGAATTGGTGCTGGGCAAACAAAAACTTAACAAATCCCCATGGCTGAGTCAATTCTGACCCCAGCAACCCTGTGTGCCACAGACTGGAGTTGCCCACGGAGAGCCCTACTGTGCACTTGACAGAAACAGTTCCCCACAATGTCCCTCCTGTCCCCATATGGAGCCACTGGGTGACTTTGAACACTCAAGCTCAGGTTTGATAGCAAACTACTTGGACTTCCAGTGGCATTTCCTTGGCAAATCGAAGGCACTCAATAAATATTGTTTGAATACAGAAAGTGAAGAGGTATATTTACTGTCAGAAGAACACTAGTGGCTCACGGGCTAAGCACTTTGCTACTAAGTGAAAGATTGGTATTGTGAAGCCACCTGTGTCTGCATCAGGAGAAAAGACCTCTGGAACTACCCTAAAGCTGGTTGCCTAGGAACTAGGGGCCACTTCCACCTTGTCTTTTAAGGTCTTCTAGGTAGCAATGGAGCTCATGGGGCCCAATAATGGCAGCTGTCCCTCTCAATGTTTAGGAAACTTGCCGCTGTTTGTCACTCTGGGGACGGCTTCTCCGATATAGTGAGAGGTGACTTTCACTTCTCTCTCATTGCTACCATAGATCGAAAAGTATGGAGAGGAAGGAGCTCTCAAAATGCATTCAGTTGAGCTGAAAAAGATATCTCCATCTGGGAATATATTACTAGCTGATATCTCTATTTGGGGGTGTCTTCCTGCCTCACCAACATAGCAACAGACCGCTAAGTAGACAGTGCCAGCATTTGAATTTCTTATGAACTACAAGAGGCTCATTTTCAACATCTGATCGGGATGATCCTTAGAGGTCTATGTTACAGCTGTGAGGAAAGGGAATTTGGATGTGCAACTCCAAAATCTTGGGAATGTGTTTGCTGATGAACAACAGCTAGGACTTGTTTTCCTGGGAGACATCGCGTAGGCTGGCCAGGTATGGTCTTGACAGAGAATCCTGGAGTCCATCAAATTGGGAAGAGATTTAGCCTTATCATCTGACTCTACAAGGACTCATGATGGGTCACAGCAAATGAGCTGCCATTACCACTTGTCCATCTGCCAACATGAAACTTTGGACAAGAATTCAGTGCAAATTCCATGGTTCCCTTTTAGCAGGTGGTCTTGAGACAGTTTTATGGACAACAGGAAGTTTTGGGGGGAATCCTTAATTTTTTTCCTAACAGAAGGCAGTTTTTTTTAATCTTATTAATCTGACCATCACTATCCCCTAAAACTCTCTTCTACATTTCTTGCATCAAATGTGATTGTGACATGTTGAGCTGCAGCAGCCACTATGGAATCATGACTGAGCAGGGAGCTGTGAAGAGCCTATTTACTTTAGTAACAGTTTAATTTTATAGTTATTTAGCTGTGTCTATATGACATTCTCTCTTTTGTTCAAACTAAAATTTATAAAATACGATGTGTCATGGATTAACCTAAGATCTGCCAAAGAATATTGCCTTACAGAAAGGTCTCAGGCAGAAGATGAGCCAGTCAGGATGCAGTGCTGCAACAATGAAACTTACAACTTTCCTCTAGTTCTTTAATGCTTGATCCCTCCCCACAAACATGATCCCAATTCTACCTTACAAATCTGGCTAGGCCAGAGGATGTACACTGGCATAGATAAGAAATGGAAGCACAGGGAATTCAGGGCAGATGAATTCCCCGGGACCAGTGGTGAGAGTGGCAATACTGGAAGGATGTGGGGAAGGTGGG